>JAYMGJ010000340.1:0-190516 GCA_037178675.1 Scleroderma bovista
AAGGCTTTCCGCACTCTCCCAGCGAATATCGTGGATGCATTCGCGGATGAATGGGGCTTCATAAAGACTTCCACACTTGTGTTAAAGTCAATACCCGAAGTGAAGCAATTCACAGACGAGATCGCCAAGACCGGCATGTGGGAGGGCGAACCCATGGAGGGATTTGTTGTCCGCACCCATATCGTCCACCCGAAGCCTGATTCAACATCACGCGACCGTGCCCCCCCTTATCCCGCAGGTTCATCATTCTTCTTCAAAGTAAAATTCGACGAACCGTACATGATGTACCGTGATTGGAGAGAAATTACCAAGATATTGCTTTCAGCCAAAGGACCACTTAACGACGCGAAAATTCCCAAATCGAAATTGAAGCGCAAGGAAACGCAGCTGTATGTCAAATGGGTCAAAGAAGAGATTAGGCAAAACCGCGCTGCTTTCTCGGAATTCAGCAAAGGGAAAGGGATCATCGCTACTCGTGAGCGATTCTTAAAATGGCTGGGGTGTAATCAAGGGAAGGATGTTTCCAAGGAATTGGAAGGTTCTCAGCCAACAGAGTTTGGAAAAACCATCATTTTGCCTGTCGCGATACCTGGATGCGGTAAGCTACGTCATTTTCGCTTCGGTAGCCATCTCTCATACAGCAGAAACAGGTAAAACTACGGTGTCAGTCGCATTAGCTCACCTTTTTCGCTTTGGACATACCCAGAGTGATGATGCCCAAACCAAGAAAAGCGGTCCAACCTTCATAAAGAACGTCGTTGAGCTTCTCAAAAAGCACGACGTAGTTATTGCAGACAAGTAAGTGCCACTTATTCGCGGTGGGCATGGTTGACCTTACCACTGATCTGGCTAAAAGAAACAATCATATGCGACAACATCGGGAAGCACTACGACAGGCTACTTCCAAACTTCATCCGCCTGTCCGGCTGTTGGCACTTAACTGGAACATGGAAAAGCCGCCTGCCATGGTTCATCGGCTGTGTGCGGACCGGGTATTCTCGCGAGGGGAGAATCACCAAACTCTACGTGCGGATACGGTGGCGAAATATCACGAAGACGTTATATGGCAGTTTATCCGCGACAGAGAAGAGCTCGCAACTAACGAAGTGGATGATATCATTGACATGGAGGTCGAGGCTACTCTCGAATCTGCGCTTGCTCGTGCGGTGGATGGGTGTGTGCAGATTCTAGGTTATGAAACACCGAGTCAAGAAAGTATCGACGAAGCAGTACGGGTTGCGCAGGAGTATGTGCCAAAAGCGAAGAAAACCAACGAGAAGAGCAAGAAAGTCCCCGAACCGCGATACTATGGGATTCTCCCCGAGATTGACCTTCTTGACGTTGTCGGTACCTGCCTGGACGAGGCCGAAGACGTTCCTGTGAACGGCAGGGCATTTTGGCGCGCACTGGTGGGCGATGGCCGCGTCACCAACAGGCCACATGTCACCTTCGTGCACAAGCATAATCTTCCGGGACAAATGGAACTCTGGGAGCGGTGTAGGGCTATCCATCTGATGTCCGGTCCACCCTTCTTTTCTTTCCATCTTGGACACCTCTTGTGGAACGACAGAGTAATGGCCCTTACAGTGGAAGATTTCAGCCTTGCTACGCCTGACGATAGCGCGGACGCTCACCCAGGACAGGTGTTTGTCTCACAACTCCACGAAGATATCCGAAATGTCTTGCACATCACGGTGGGCACGGCCAATCGCGATATCCAGCCTGTGGAGGCAAAGGCTCTTGTTGAAGCATGGAGAAAGGGGGAAAGAACTGGTATAGGTTCATTAGAGATCGAAGGGGTTTCAGCAAAGGGTAGAATCAAGGGATTGAACTCTTAGAGCATTGCCAGGTATCAGCAGTATTCCCTACTTAGTGTATCAATTTGTGTTGTCTGTAGCACTCCCCACTTCCTTGTATAGTTGAGCATCTGTGGCGCATCATGAGCGGTAGCCTTACATGAAAGCATATTAGCTTGGCATCAGTCTTCCGAGTCGAAGGTTGATGGCCTTTGTTCTTTGAGTGGCAATAGGCCACAAGTACTGGCTTCGGGGTCCAAATCAGTCCCCACTAAGCAGACGCAACGAGCAGATAGTCATTGTTTAGACACTAGTCCCAGACGTTTTGGGTATCCGAGCAAGTCCGGACGCAAGCGTTAGTTCTGGGAAGCACTAAATAGGACGTAATGGGACAACGTGAGGGGTACGTGCCCGGATGAATCCGGTTTGGCTGGTGCCGGGACTACTACCGCTTACCACACAGTTTGCTAGTATATGGAGCTTTATGCGCATGGAAGTGCACGACGCACGCTCATGGCATCAACACATGGCTTGAAGCATAAATTGACAGGAGGGTGTAAACTTCAGACTATTAGGGCGTCCCGCAGAGTGTGGAAATGGACGCCACTGAGTGCCACTGTTCCCACCACTGATTTCTACCTGCAGCGGGTCCCCCACAGCAGGACGGAACTAGCGTTCTGGCAGATTGAGGATGCGGGCCATAGTTCCCACCACTGATTTCTACCTGCAGCGGGTCCCCCACAGCAGGAAGCGTTCTGGCAGATTAAGGATGCCGCTCAACCGGATAACACCTTGATTTCTTGGCAAGCATATCTGTGCAACTTGATGGCGAGCCTGGAGCGAGGGGCCAGGTACCACAGGGTGCCATTCCAGGTCTAGCAAACCTGGGCTGTGTTCCTGTGGCATGCCGTATTAAGGGGTACCTGATCAGCGGGTTTGGTGACTCGGGACGACAAGTGCTCGCGGTTTCGCCATGCAAAGCCATGTTGATGGGCTGCTAGACTTGGTGGTTCAGCTGGCGTCTTCGAAGTTGATGGAGTTGCCCGAGCGATCTCGTAATATGAGTCTAGAGGTTTCGCAACCACCGTAGACGCCCGTATTGTTCGCTTCTGAAAGCGTGTCCCTGGCTATGTATTAATTGTGTAATGTTTCCTCTTGATCGTGGAAATCAGAAAAATGTCACGCCTTCTTAAGAATAGTCTATTCGTCTCTTTGCAGTCGATACTTGATGCGAGCGATACGTTGCAGCTTGTTATCCGCCTTGGCCGAGTCAGTGCTCAACAGACCAAGTATGGAGACCCACTGTGGAGAGGGATGATTCCACGACCACCGAGTGCCTGGCTTCTGACGGTGTATGAACCTGTACGTCGTATGCACCGCAGTGTCCCTAACTTACATTTATCCATTCAACGGGCAGGCAGTTTCTTGATCAGTGGCTGCCACACGGCGCCAAGGTAGTATAGCATTCAGAAACCCGTCTGAAAAAGTCACCTTAGGCTTTGCCATAGTAGTCCAGTATCTGATGAGACTTTGATCTTGAAGCGAGCGAGATGTTACGGGTTCCTCGTATCCACGCTGGCCGATGCAATCACGGAGCGAATGATGTATCAACACTTGGAGCGCCTTGGCTTGAATATGACCAGTGTGATAAGATAATCTGGAATTGAATGAGCGGCCGCATTCTCGGCGGTACTCCGCAAACTATCTCGTCGGTGATGCGTGTGGTCATCATCATCGCTAACAATAGCTCGAAACATAGATGTTGACTTGCTGCGCACCGAGGTGATGGAGTAATGACGGAACAACACTCGTCGACGTCACCCCCTCTACCAACAAAGTTATCGTGTATCTCAGCCTGGAGAACGTTTCATTGCCCTGGCGAAGCTGTTCGTGTCGGCTTGCCAGCTTGGCAGCGACGCCAAGAGATCGAGACTCCATTCTCACTGACCCGGGCGTTAATCTCGAGATGCCATAATCGGATACGTTCAACGCCCCTGGACGGCATCCATTTCTCCTCAATCGGGGGGTGTCTTATCGAAATCCACAGATATATAAACGCTGGCCAGTCAGTCAGAGTTTGCCCAGCTCCTCCAAGCTTTTCCGTCCCACAACCATGCAGAACCTACCCATCGAGCTTGTCAAGGCTATCGTGGACAACGTCTCCGACACCCCTGACCTCTTCCATCTCCGTGCTGTCAACACTTCCTGTCGGGACCTCGTCACTGCCAACCTCTTCCACACCATTTGCATCCAAAATAGCGTCAAGAGCGCTCAAAACATCGCACAGATCTTCGCGACCCCTGCCTTGGCATCGCATGTGCAGGACGTGGTGTACGACCCTCGGGATAACCATCCATTCCGCTTGCTCAGTCCAAGCGACTCCCAAGGTCAGTATCCACATTCCCACTCCCTACACCCAATGGCTAATAGTTGACGCCACAGATGACTACGATGAGCTTGAAATAGCAGAACTCGAAGAAGCGTTGACAGAAACATTCTGCTCGCTGGCTCATCTACCCAGTCTCAAATCTGTCACGCTCAACTTCTGGCCTTCCTTCATCTCCGAGTCGGGCGCCGAGATGCATGAGAACCCCTTCTGGTTCACAAATCGCCAGCTCACCGTACTCAACTCTGTCTATCATGCCATGAAGAGTACTTCCTCCCCCAACAGGGGCATACGGTCACTCACCATGACCAACGTTGTCATGATGCCCCGCTCCCAATACGACTTTGTGCATTCGCTGACCGACTCGCCCCTGACACACCTCTCCATCTCTGTCGTCTCCAACATCGAGCTTTCCTCGTGGTCGGGGTCCAAGACGGCGAACCGCTCCATTGACGCTCTCCTTCCTGTTCCAAATGCTCGTCTCACATCGCTCGAGATCAAAAGCCCCAATGGACTGTACCACTGCCCTACTGTTCAGCTCGGCGCATACACTTATCCGGCACTCAAGAACCTTGTATTAGAGAATATCATTTTCCCCGACACCCCCTCGGCCGATGGGATCGAAGAGTTTATTTTGCGCCACAAAAATACCCTAAAGAGGTTGGAGCTGAGGTCCTGTGCAAACTACGTCCAGATCAACAATAACACCCCCATCCGGAAATGGGCGATGATCTGGGATCGTCTGCGGCAGGAGTTGTCTGAGTTGATGGAGGTCGTCGTGGACATCGACCACCAATCTGGGTATGTCCTGCAATCGGCAATCGATGGCTACATGCGTCATTCAAGCCTGCCAGCATCGGTGCCAGGGCTGATGGAGGAAGATGACCAAAGTTTGGGAGAGTTCCGCGCACACGTGGACGCTAGAGCGAGAGACGCTCTGTGATCGGGGATTTTTTTTCGGGTGTATACGATCTGTATCAATTCAATGTATTTTAGTTTCCAATACCCACAGTACGCATCTCCTTTACTTGGTGTGAGGTCCGAGGATCATCTCTCTGTGCGCTATATATAGCACATCGTGTTTTTATTTAGCACAACTTCTTTGCTGCGGCTTCGAATAGAATGGAGATAAACATCGGCCTCTAGAGGTGTGGTGACTTTGAAAATACCCAAGCTCGTGATAGGCTGGCAAAAACTTTTTACTCGGACGACTGTGCGGGGGAACGGACATTTATCACACCTTGATTAGTAGTGTCGAACTTGATTGGTGTGCTTATACCCAAACTTGACTAGTTTTCTTATGTTGAAGCTTCTTCGGAACCCTTGGCCGCAGTTGTACGATGGGAATGTTCTTGTAGAAGGCTCGAAGAACATTTTAGTAACGTGATGCAGTGAGGTAGGTTGTCGTTGAGGGCCCCACTCCGCAGCAGCCAGCCCCTCCAGCTTCAAGGGTTGCGATTAGAACGTTCCAGGGTGGAAGTCGAACTTGAACTGCGCATGTCATAATATCCGCCCACCGACGAGCACGTATGTAGTAGTAATGGTAAGTCGGTTACTTTGCATTATCCTAAACGTGCTTCCTATCGGTGAGACGACGGATCTGGGCGCTATTGTCTATATCGTAAAAACCCTCCGCAGCAGGATCTTCTATAGGCTTGGAATAACCGCAACATAGACGTTCCCTGATTTAGCAGGCGGTGATTGAGGATAGTAATAGCTCACCGATTTCCCTTGTCTAACTCATCTGTGTTTGTTGCCACCGAGACCTGAGCTTTGTCATAGCGTCGTCGGCCCTAATAAGATTGGTTCATTTGCAGCTCTTCGCCGCGCAGAGCGGGCCAGGATGACGGAGCAGCACCTCGCCACGTGCATAGTGACCCCGACAAATGGCCACGAAGCTACTAGTACTGCGCCGCAGCCGGATAAACCCATTGACCGCGTATGTCGCGAACTTGCACAGCAGAGCAGAAAAGAGACGGGTCCGCAATCCCGCATCATAGAACACAATACATACCGTGCGGCTCCCGGCCATGTGCTGTGTCATAGCAATGCGGATATTCTAATAGGGTCTGAGAAGATTGCAAGGGTGTATTCAAAAACCATCGAAACCCGAGAACCGGGTCGCGCTGTTTTTTTCTTTCTTTTTGAAAGAACAACTTGGCCGCTGTGTGTGACAATCACCTGGGAAATAAAAAGACATCTCCCTGGGTTTCGCCGAGATGGTACAGTTGAGGACCAAACACATCAAATTTGATATTGGCAAGACGAGTAAGTTTTGAGCTAAACCAAGGTTGGATTTGGAACCAGCGAGTCAAAATACGTCGGAATACAGAATACACCTTCCCAAAATGTTCCCACGGTGTTTTTCGGGTGGCCAAATTTTTTTGGGTGTTGAAGTAACTTTGTACCCCCCTAAGGGGGGTAGGTTGTCAGATTTAGTATATACTATGGGTTGAGTGTGGCTTCAATTGCCATTTTGTTGCTTGTTGATAGTGTTGAGGTTGACACAGCCACAAGCTGGTGCAAGCCACTGTGATCATATCAATAATTGCAGTAACCCATAGGTTCTACACAGTATATTCTCTTTAAATATGTTACTCTCCTACGGCCCTGTGGCACCATGTCTTAGCACTTTTTGTTTGCTTGCAGTGGGATATAAATTTGGAATTCTCTCTCTCTCTACACAGTATATTCTAGCTCGAATAAAGTGTTCAGGAACACAGTCTTCCCACTCGCACCTGCTTCCATCTGATCTGAGCCTAGATAAGCTTCTGCCCACTCCCATGGACACATTTCTCACACTCAATCACATCACTATATGTCTTTGGTTGTTTCTTTCAAAGGGGATCCACAAAGCATAATGGATAGTAGAGTGTGAGTTCAAACCTCTGAAATCCCATATTTTTTACAGCTCAATGACTGGCCCTGTCCTCAGTGAAAGGAGTTGAATGCACATTTTTTGATATTTTTAGCTATTTTTTTAATGGGTTGGCCAATTTCTGGACATGACCTGGTATCATATATACATTTTTGGGGGAATTGGCTCATGCAAACCTGACATCCTAAGCCTAAATAATCTATTTATGTGTTTTAGAAACATATCTATCAAGTTTGTGAGTCAGCAAAATCAATCAAGATTTTGGATGTGTTTGGTTGTCCTCAACTGTAGAGTGCTCGAATTTTGCATACCTGATGAGTACACCAGCACCCTCTCCCACCTCGATGAGAAAGGTTGAAAAGGATAAGTATGACATACCTTAATAACCTAGCAAGTGTGTGCAAGTTCATGGTTGGGTGTGGCTTGATTCATCCCATTTCCAGAGTCGCACGTCCAGGTAAGACCCGCCATTCGGAGAAATGGGAATATATACTAGTACTTCCTGGACTTCCCCGTCATCAGAGGATATCTTAGATACTGCCTACCCTGGGAAAAATATTCCTCAGGGATAGCACGAATGTCTTGGCCTGTAGAGAGGAACCTCTGGTCCCGAAGCATCAAAGATCAATTGTATGGACCGCGTTCGTGACATTCGGGCAAGCGAAGCCGTACGTTGATAGTGCGTTCAAGCATTATCTGCCTGACGTTCAGGAAGCCCTTCGGACAATGACCAACAAAAGTGTTGTTCCCTATCCACACGGAATACACACATCCCATGTCCTATTAACTTACCGGATATTAAGCTCCAAAATAGAAAAGTCCTGGTGGTGATAACACGCATTGGCCCGAACATGTCTAGGATTTAGAATAAATACAAGCTGAAACAATTTACTAACGGAAGAATCGTCAAATACGTGTTTAGAAGAGACCAAATATGGCGTACTTGCAAGATACAGCTCAGTCGGCGGACTTGCCCTGCATGTCCCAACTTCCTGGGCCAAATCCTCTAGGCCCCAGTGCATCAACCACAACACGCATCATGGCAAGTACCTTTTCATCTTCCCACTTCTTGCCTACGAGCTGAACGCCCACTGGCATACCCGCCATCTGCTGCGGTTTGTATGCAGTGCTCTCCCCGTTCTGATACATGTACTTCTCAAACAAAACAGACCCGCCCCCCTCACCTGGTTTGAAGTCCGTAGGTAAGCAGTCTAGTGATGGATCTACTCGTGTCACGGGTATGGTCGCAACGGGGGAATCAATGACGTTAAACACAGCCGTTGCGCAAGCCAATGCTGACAGATACGTGCATGCACTGGAATGCCTGCCATCAGTTTCGACTGGGAATGACCAACTGAGAAAGACGCCACCCATGGGGTATAACAGGCAATGCCTGGACAGGGGCTATAATTCCGTCGAATTGGTGTTCACCCCAAACCTATGGGATTTGAGATTTGAGTGTGACGAATGATGTGGGAAAAGACTCTTCACCTCTTTGTACCAAGCCTCCGCAACCTTGTTTCGCTGATCGACTATCTCACAATATTCAACTACGGATTTCGTCCGCGATTGGTCGAAGAATCGAGCAAAAAGGCTATCCCCGTAAAATATCTTTATCCCCCAGCACATCAAATTGCGCAGAAAATCTTGTAATAATATTCGGATAATTGGTTAGAATGCAAATAGTGGGAGAGACTCACCAGGCAGCTTTGCCCCTAGGGTTGTCATAAACAAACTGTCCTCCTATGAAGTGTCAAACTCATCGCCGTTGTGCGTTGGCAATGCCACTCGTACCTGAGGGTCACCCTGCAGATAAGACAACATTTTCTTGTATCCATCTGACGTAACCAGCCCAACGAATATTTCCATCGCATCAGTAGCTAAACGAAGTGTTTGTCAGAGTCTCTCGTGATGAGTTTCTGAAGACAAACGTACGCAATGTGGTAGAAAACTCAACACACTCGTGTCCAGCCTTTCTCAGCGCATCAACAGTTTCCTCTACGGCGCGCACATTTGCAGGGGAGGTCCGCGCAAGTATGTCTGAAGGCAGTGAAGATGGTCGTCATACGGATGAAGTACTCAAAACCGAGATATTAATAGTACCGGCGGAATAGTAACCAAATTTCAACTTCGTCGGTAATTCGACTGGGCGGTAGGGAATGGGAACCACTCGATGACATGCGTCGAGCTCTCCGAAGATGGCCCGACAGAGCAAGTCGCAATCTTCGACAGACCTAGCAGGAAATTATAAATGTGTTTAGTACGACTATCGATCTGCTATTACCTTGCCATGGGCCCATAAGCGGGGCGGAACCCCTCAAACCCTGGTCTGCAACCTGGACATCGTTAGAAAGATCTCCATAACCCAAGCTCTCCGTACCTCTTGCGCCGTGGCTGCTGACCCGGTCCGCCGAAGGTTTGAACGAGTATATACCACAGTAGGCAGCTGGAATGCGCAGACTGCCTCCAATATCAGATCCCACGCCAAGGGCAGACCCGTCCATAGCCAGCAGAGCCGCCTCTTCAGAATCAAGGTGCTGTGATTAGCCAAAAAAAAAACGTTCATACTTTCAAACAAGCGGCAAAACTTGCCTCCTCCTGAACTTCCACCACAGGTATATTTACCATTCCAGGGGTTCAACGTGCGACCCCACAGGGGGTTGCTACATTCAAAGGCGAGCATTGTCTGTGGGACATTGGTTTTAGCGATGATGATGGCTCCAGCTGCGTAGCATTGGTTGACAAGCTATTCATGATTCCATCATGATACGTCAGAAGGCATCTGTGGCAGTGGTAGACTGAAACTCACCGTAGCGTTCTCAGTGGATGGCTGGTTGGACCAGGTAGTGAACCCAATCGTAGTATCATATCCTGCAATGTCGACTGTGCATATGGTCGTGTGACGAAATAAGTATAGTTGTTCGCAGTGACGAGCTAGCGCTGAGAAGACGGCGTACATTGGTCCTTGAAGCTCATGGGTACGCCGTGCAGAACGCCACGCAGCTTGTTAGTCTTCGCGAATTCGTTGTCAAGCTCGGCTGCTTGACGCCGAGCATCCTCGAAGAGAACTAACAACACTATCTGTATGGGCTTTACGGAAGAGATGGGTCATCTACTGACCCTCTGTGAGACAGTTTGTCGTGGACTGTGCATGAGCGGCACGAGCGATGTAGGCTTCGAGGACTTGCAACGCTGTCCATTCACCAGCGCCGATGCGTCTGACGATTTCCGTTGCTGAGAAAGACAGTACGTTCTGACTTGAGAAAGGGTCCCGGATTCAGGGTAATTGGCCTCACCTGTCGCAGTTGTGAATGAACTGTGCGCGAGGGAGTCGTACGCGGGTGCAAGTGCAAGTGCGGTATCTCGAGCTCCTCGCTTGGAAGATATTATTGAGTCGCGATGGTCGTTCGTCATGAGTACGGAGTGGTTAGGAATAACTTTGTGTTCCGAGATCTACAACTATATAAGCGCTACTATTATATACATACTCTATTGATATTAAATGGAACAGCCTCAACGATCTGAAACAATATTTACTTGGTCTTGTCCTTCGTCCCCGAGCCAGACAAACTCTCCCATGCGCTCACAGCCTTCCTGGCGCGCTCCGCTTCCGCTTCCGCCTCGAGTTCCTTAAGGGCTGCTTCGCCCCAAGCATAAAATCCCCCTCGATCGTATGCCGCTGCGAGCCGTGCTTGTGCTGCAACCATGTCAAATGGCGGGATCGTAGAATGTGGGCTGGGCGCACCAGAGCGCGACGGCGCAGATACCAAAGAAGGTGGTAATTCAGTTGTTGGATAGGAAGGGTCTGAAGCGCTGCTGGAACGGAAGAGTGGAGAGACCCCTTCGTCATCTTTCGATTCCAGTGGTCGGTATATGCGTTCGGACAGAATGGGGAGATTGGACATGACCCAGAGACGCATTCGTGTTGCAAACTCGGATGTCTAGGTGGAGGTGAAGAGTGAGTATGGGGAAGAACAACTAAACTAAACTGAACTGACATCGTTCACGCCCATGTACGCCATGATTCCAAACACGGAAGCAGACGCGCCAGCGGTGACGATCGCTGTTGCAATCGCGAGTGCCTTGAGGGTATACAGCGGTCCGTTGAAGGAGTCTTCGGTAGATTCTCGGGATAGGGATATCGAGGGGTGTGCTCCTCGGTTTGGCGAAGATGGCGGGGACGCAGGCGTTGACGGGTAGACGCGAAGGTGTACGCGAGGGGGAGGCGCTGTAGGTGAACCAAGAACGTGTAACCCAGGGAGAACGGCAGTGCCGTATCTTCTCCGTGGAGGGGGAGATACAGCGTGCCCGTGTATGTCACGGCTCGTAGGGGCTGCTTTTAGACCAGTTTTATATCGTCGCAACATTACTATTGGGACTACAAGGGCCGCTGAAGATATTGCCAGCTATGATCATGGTGAGTGGGCCGTTCCGTCGAAGAGGTTACAAAGTTTCCGTACGAGGGATATAGGCAGCCACTTTGGAACGGGTCCGGTTATTCCAAGCGAGTTCAAGTATGCTCGTTGTGGTCCATCGCGGCTGCGTTCTGTGGTGGATGTTGCATCGGACATGGCAGTAAACAACTTTCGAGTGAGCCAACACGTGATATCTTTATTGATCAAACTATGGCCAAGAAACCTGGGACCAAGAAAGCAGCGGCGAAAGCAGTCAAGAAGGAAAAGGCGGCCCAAAAGACTGCACGCAAGGAGAAGAAGAAGGTAACTAAGACAGCGAAAAATGGCCAGGATGATGACGACATGGACGATCTCGAAGGCATTCTCGAAAAGGTTCATCTCTCCAGATCACTCCTTCATCGGTCTGCTTATAGTAATGAACATTGCCCATGTTCACAGTAGATGCGGCTCGAGTGGGAAGAGGCCCATACAGTGACAGAGGAAGTCGTAGAAGGTCCCCCAAGTAAACGAGCCAATGCAACGCTAACCGCATGCCCGAATGGAAATCACCTTTGGTGCATCGGTGGTGAGTATTTCAGCGAGGATGGAAAAGCGGTACGTCGTGTTTCTGGAAAATTTACCTCCGTCTCGCCAATGAAATCGACGTGTTACTTACATCTATGGTCCAGTATTTCTACAACGACGTCTTTCGTTACTCTCCTGACAAGGTTCGTTTACTTTGAAAGTTATTAGGGAAATACAGGGTTCCGTTTTCGAACTCGTTTTCGATGCTTCCGCGGTATCTCTCCGCACCTGTAGCTGGGGTTTTGGCCGTTTTTGGCCTTCACCAACTCTCAAAACGAATTTTCAAAACGACATTGAAAACGGCTCGAAAACAGAACTCCGTATTCCCCTTTAATGCCCGTCCAAACCCCTGCCTCATATCGCTCCGTGCCTGAAGAATGAATGGCGTAAATTCATATCTCCAACCTGCCCTGGTCCACGTTCTGCTCACAGTGTAGTCGCCACCCCTGCTGCAGGTGGAAAGTTGTTCCTCTTTGGTATGTTGGCACTTGGACATGCTGCCAAGTGATTTTGCATATATGTAGTTTTGGTTTTGAATTGTCAACACCAGGTGGCGAATTCTCATCGCTGTACCAGAATAGTTTCCATCATTACCGCGATTTTTGGGTTTTTGACATCCCAACTCATTCATGGGAGCGGATCGAGACCAAGATACGCCCTAGTGCACGATCGGGACACCGGTAGGTTGGACCTGCTCAGGCTTGTGGATTTACTTCTCCGTCCTACAAAATATAATTCTGGCAGAATGGCGATCTGGAAGCATTATATCATTCTTTTTGGCGGCTTTTATGACCCAGGGTACCGCAGTATGTGACATAACTACTGTGTTGCTAACCCTTTAACCTCTACATTTAATAGCTCAATACTTGAACGATACATGGTTCTTCGACACGCAGGAGTACAAGTGGAAACAGGTCGAATTCAGAGAGACGGACCGCAAGCCCCCGTAGGTCACCATATTTTCGACTGTACTTTCATATAGCCGTTCTGGAACGCTCGTGTTCTTGGTTGGCATGCAATATCCTCCGTGGTAACAACGCGCGCTGACCAAAAGCTCGCTTACTGCAGGCCCCGCAGCGGCTTTTCGTTCCTCCCGACGCCTGAAGGAATCGTCGTTTATGGAGGATATTGCAAAGAATACACGAAGGGAAAGCGTCCTGTGGGGGTTATGTTGGATGACACGTGGTTTTTGCGAATCACGCTGGATCCGAGTGCTGCTACTCCAACATTCAAGTGGGAGAAACGCCGTGTACCGAGTTCTGCTCATGTGCCATCACCACGCGCGGGTGCGACGATGGCCTTGTGGAACACACGTGCAATAGGTATCATGTTTGGTGGTGTCACGGATGTCGAGCGCGATGAAGAAGGCATGGAAAGCGTGTTTTGGGCAGATTTGTAAGTACGCTGCCCATAACACATGCGCCGTCCAAGTGTGCGAGCCCGAGGGCTTATTTATTGCAGATATGGATATCATGTGGAGACCAGCAGATGGTCTTCTATGAACCTCAAACGACCGAAAAAAACAGGTGGTACGAAAAAGAAGCAAACTCGCCCCAGCCCCGTCAATATACCCGTCTTCGATTCAGGTAACGAAGATGAAGGTGCGGAAGAAGACAAGGCGTGTATTCTTCCGTAACGCTCGGTGTGATGCATTTTTACTCTGTTCATAGCCCGCACCTTTTGTGAGAGGGGGAACCCATCCAAGTCAGGCCGCGAACATCGAACAAAATATGGACGACCCCGATTTGACTAAACCTATGGCAAGATACAACGCCATGTTGGCTGTGCTAAGAAACACATTGTACATGTGAGCACTCCCCCTTCTTCCAGTCCACTCATAACCCAAGTTTTTCAAGCTATGGTGGCATTATTGAACGTGGATCACGGGAGTATACCCTCGACGACTTCCATACCATCCAGCTTGATAAGCTTGACCGTTACATTTGTCTGCGTCCGATCAGTTTTATTGTCCTGGACAACGCAGAGAGTAGTAGCGAAGATGACAGTGGCGGTGATGACGACGACAGCAGTGATGACAGTAGCGACGGAATGGACGATGCGGAAGAGGAAGTTGGAAGTGAGTTCGAGGTGAAAAGTCGTAAAGGGAAGGGAAAGAAAGGTCGGAAACAGGAAGCGGAGAGCGACGAAGACGAAGCCAATGTCGATAAGAAAGAGCATGAAGCGGTTGGGGGTACTACGTTTTATGTCCTCTGTTCATACTGACCATCTATATCTAGGATCTTCGCACCCAGGCATCCGCATTCATGACTGCCTCGACTGAGAATTCGGGTCGCTCTGCGGAGGATATACTAAGTGCTCCTATCCCAGGAGAAACCCTGGCTATGTTTTATGCGCGTTCTCGTGAGTCTCATTTTCTCTCCCACAACAGACCACGCAGAAGCGTTTCAAGGGGTCCTATATATCTGATCTACGGAGAATGACCTACATGCACCTACAGGTGAATATTGGGCCCAAAAGGCACATGCTCGAGGTGCTGTCGACAGCCGTGGAAAGCAGCTTAGACGCGACGGGTTCGGTTTGGCCGAAGAACGCTATGGTGTGTCTCTCATACTCTGTGCCGCAGAGTACTGACGGTGGTTACAGCTGAATACAAACCGATTTTGGAGGAGGCGGAAAAGATACTGGCGGAAGCTGGGCTTGATGACAAGGAGATGAGGGAGATGACCCGGGATGTGAGCGGTGTTCCAAGTGGGGTGCAAAGCAGGAATCGCAGATAGTCTGTGTAGTCCCTGGACTCTGTATTTAGTCGGTTTACCAATACGTTCCGACATTTTGTGGAAAGGGGCTTCACCCTGCGTTGGCCGTCATGGCCACTTATGGCAATTGTCTTCTCCACTCAACACCACATTATTATGGTAGGATCCCTCGAATGCCCTTGTCGACGTGCAGCTAACCCTGTGCCCACTGCTCCAGACCCTGCGAGACATATCAACCTCCATGAATACATCCGGTACTTCAGTTGACCCGTCCGTGTCCACAGCATCTTCAACACATACTGGCCACGGTCACTCCGCCATGCCTGCAGAGCTCGAACAGACACTTTCAATGCTTTCTTCTCACAGATCTGTACTGGGGTATATTCTTCTTTCGCGTGGCGAGCAAGTCAGCATTATCCGACACTCGGGAGTGGTGTTCGAGGGCGAGCAGGGCAAGAAATACGCGGCTGTCATTAGACGCATCATCGAGAGCGTGAAAGCAGGGCTTGAGGAAGTTAGCGGGGAAGAGAATGACGGGGTATGTCTATATGTTCTCATATCGTGTGCTCGGAGCTGGCGTTGTGATCGGACCATCGGATCATTGACGAGGTTCATTGGGAATCCTTTTGGACTGATGCGACTATTTTTCATTGCAGGACAGTATACGTTTTATGAGGATACGAACAAAAAGACACGAGCTGATGATCTCGCCGGGTAAGTGCATCCACCCGTCATTAACCGCTGTTCTGACGGGGGATGAATTGCAGATGATCGATATTTGCTGGCGGTGTTACACGACCCAGCGGCATAATTGTGCCAATTTCATGTTTCATATCGCATCTGTATTCCTAGGATTTCTTTTTAAACATTATTCAAATCTAGGGCTTAATATGCGGTCGGTCCATATGATCTAGAGCACCGTACTGAACTATATCTTCCCTATAAATTTTGTCAGTCGCGGTGCTTGGAAACGATGTGACCTTGGAAGACAATACAATCTCGCAGCAGAGCTCAGCTGAAATCGCCTAGCCTGGACTACACAGACCACCATCGCAAGCTGCACAGGAGTCAGCACACAACTGTTCGAACCACATCGGCACAATAGTCTTGTGGTAGATGTCCGTGGAACCCCTTGTTAGCATCCGCTGATTTTTACCACGACAGGGTCAACCATGTAGAACTCAGAGGCAAATAGAAATGCAGCAGTACATTCGTATAGTGAAACTACTATCACTGGGACCAACGGGGATGCTATTTTCAGCCTGGAACGATTGAAAGTGCTTTTCTGCTTCGCTTCAAGTCCCACGATTGCTACTAAATGTTTGGCTTATGTTTTCGAGCTCTGTCTTCCGTGCTGAGGAAACATGGGAACTAACGAAGTAACTTGATGAGTTCCAAGCGCGTGGCCGATATTTCCTCGTCGATTCTAGAGGGTCTCAAAACCGTTCGACAAAATGTGGTATTGAAGCCATTCAATGAAGATGGATCAAGCGTGCCAGGATGTTCCCTGTCGTTCTAGTCTTTCTCATCCATATAGACTTGCAGGGTCTGCGAATTTGATTACGTGGTGCGATAGAGGCAGCAAGAAACGGTACCATACCAGGTACAAACTGCCTTACTTTGGGTGCCTACGTCGAGCCAGCAACACAAATCACATGTGCCTATAACGAGGGACAGCACCGTTTCATGAAATCTTGTTAGATTCACTAGGAACAATGCACAGCAGTGTATACAAACCATCGTCATCGGTTGCGTTCATTTTATGCACGATACATGATTGATGGACCGAGTTGTCCTCACAACAACTGTCTGAGGGATCATGGCCCCAGCATCGCCAACTGGATAAAAGGGATGTCTAATTGTTGGCGTGTGATATTTCGAGGGACACACCTGTTATAATTCACATCCCTGAGCTGGCGACAAGAGGCTGTTGCGTGAAACGTGGGTCATGATGCTCTGCATGTTCGAGGCTTGCCACTCACATCCATCTAGTACGATTGCACTTGGCCCGCTGGTCGTCGTTGTTAGATTCGTTCGCGAAAAAGTAACCAGGTAAGCGAATATTAGCTTTGTATCTGTTTGCAAGTCCAACTTGATCCCCTTACCTCCGACTTCATCGAAAACCAACTTTCAGCTTTGCGGAGCGATACCTCGCACCAAAAGATATCCTTACGACCCTCCCAAAAATCTGACGCGTACCCACTTTCATTCTGTACACTACCCAGCTAATACCTCCCCCGAACGACCATGACTCGGTTTGGCGACTTTCAAACCTTGTGTTCCCAGGTTCCATCATATCCCTGGTGCAACCTCTTCTACCGCCAGGTGTGCTTTTCAATCGACCCATCTCCACCATCTAGACGCTCATGTAGTGCATTATAAGCTACTTCACAATAACGCTTCAGTCCTCACCGGATTATCTGCCGATGCAACAACCGCACCCGTCGGCGTTAATCCGCAATGCGGCATACCCAACGTCAAAGCGAATGGATCTCTAGGGAACATCGCGAATATTATCGCCTGTGGCATCAGCGTGTTCATCGTCTTGTCGCTGATTGTACTTGCTGGCCGGAGAAAAGCAGCCGTTGGTGAGTTCCCCCCCGCTCGCCCGGGCACGTTTTTCTGATCGACGCGCCGGGGGCTATCATCTAGGGCGCACCGAAATACGATTATTCTTTTGCATATACCTCCTGACGCTACCGTTCCAACTTTTGACAACGGGCTCCGTGCTCGAACAGGGTTCCACGGCTTTGGTAGCGCTCACTGCCATACATGCGGGTCTGGTTGCTACGCTATTCTGGTCGTTGCTGGGCAATGCTATCGTAGCAACCCAGGTCATAGAAGACGGCACTCTTAGTGCTCTCATAGTACGTTTCCTCGACCCTTTCTTGCAATTCAATCGCCTTCTCACCAAAGCGATAAGCCACTTTCCATCGTCGGCCTCGCCTTCTTCGTCGCGACGACGTATATATCTCTTGATGTAGCCCTTACCATTTCGCGGACGCTTGGGCCCTCCAACCCTCCACAAGCACTCTCCAGCATACCCCTCTTTGTACTGACCACCATCTGGCCTGCGGTGTGAGTATCTCTATGAATGTCTAGATAAGATCTCACGAACACCCCTCTCGATTTGTCCAGCGCCACTCTTATCTACTTCTTCATCATGCTGTACATCGTGGTGGCTATTCTTAACGAGATCCGTCCGCTGTGGTACTACATCCTTTCAGGAATTCTCTTTGTAGTCAGCCAGCTTGCCTACTTCCTCCTGAGCAAGGTGATATGTAAGGTGCGTAGACTATAGTGGTGTGCCCCGTATTCACCAATCGATTGAGATGCTGCCGAACAGGGTTCATCGAAAGTCGATGGCTCTTTCATAGCGACTCTCCTCGAGACGGCCGCGGTTGCTGTGCTCTACATTGCATGGCGGAGTATCACAGAAGGTACGTCATTGATATGGTTTATGTCCTGATAACACTTACAGGCCCTGCAGAGGATTGGGATAACGATGTATACTTCCCGTCATAGCGGCGATGCATGTTACGGACCCTTGATGCCGACGTACTCACTCAGTCACGACCCCCCATCCTTTCGCTCTGTACTGACTCCGTGTTTTCGACCCCCCACGGAATGTATCAAGCTCCCGCTGGCCGTCTCCCTACAGCACCTCCGCTGTTGCAATATGTTGACTTTGGAATCTGCTGGATGTACCATTCCCTCCCCCTAATCTTTACCTTGTGTATATCTCAGCCTCTCTGCGAGACTTGGAAATGCTGCCCTCTTTTCCACTGTACATATGTTCAGCTGCGCCCGCTTTTGACTCTTTTTAATTATCTGGCGTCAGGGAGGTCTAGGTTTATTCGACATTGGATAAGTAGCCTGTAACTTGGTAGTTAGTAGTAGGGTGTTTTGTACTGCATAACACGAAGAACATTATTCCATTATTACATAACCTGCCTTTGTTTTTCCGAGGTGCGAACTACAAATTGAACAATGATCTGGATTCTGCAAATAATAGAAGATAGATCTTCGAGTGAGATTGGCAGCCTATCCGATTGCTTGGCAAAGAGCAAACTGCTTCTGGGATTTCCTGTCTGATGTGCCGCACTTGTCGGAATACACTTGAAGTACTATGTAGAAGTTACGGTGATCGGGAAGTGTACGGAAGAGCTAGACTCGTCGAGAATATAGGCACACGAGTGTCCGAGTCGGAGACTTGACGTGATTCGAATTCGCCGGCCGTGGACAAATGAATACGTCGTAAACGCCCTTGTCAGGTGTATTGTACCCCGTCAATTATACAGCAGTACATACACCCAAGTTCACCGTGCGGTTGTGGAGAAAAAAGGAAAGTATACGTTCACACTACAGTCTAACACTACATACATACATACATCTAACAACAGGGGAATGAAAGGGCGATGGGACGGCTGGCGGATATGAAAAAAGGAATGTGGACATGCCTGGCAGCTTGCGGGCGGCACACGTATCAGAAATAACGAGTAGAGTGGAAAGCGCTGTCGAGAAATAACTAAGGACCAATAAAGAAAGAGTGCAGCCCTTTACATCCAGACGCACAAAAAGCGTCTGAAGAAAGCAAACGTCGGCCGTATCCTAATCGTCTCCAGGGTCGGGGACATAGAGCTGCTGGATGCTTGTCTGTACTTCGATGTACACCCAACCCTTGTCCGACGCAGTGCTCCGAAGAGAGTTCATTCGCCGCGGGAATCCTGGGAGCTTGTATTTGATACTGCCGCTCTTCGTACGGGAGAGTGAACGTCTCGACGGGGACCTTGACAGGAGGAAGAAGAGGTTACGTCCGTCTGAGGCTGGCTTTGGTAATTCTGACTTGGTCCTTATTCCTGTGACGGGTTTATGACTCTCGGCGTCAGGACGGCGTTTACGTAGACGCCGACGTGGGGGTGATTGTGACGGAGATGAAGGGCCTTTGTCTTTAGGGGTCCTCGAGCCCAAGACGGGGGAGTGGTGAGGGCTTCCGACGTACGTTGTCGCCGTCGAAAAGCGTGAGGTCTATATCACCATTCATGCCGACTGCGCTGAGACATGCGGGAGACATACGCACCAAATGACCGCGCTTTCCGGTGACCGAGTGCTCCTCCATGCCACGCACCTCAGGGATACGAGACCTGAACAGCGAGGTTCTCGCCGACTGCGGGGTACCAGGATCCACCCTGGTTGATCGGGGGATATGGAGGGAACGAGAAGACCGCAGGGGTACTTCTCGCTTAGGGGTGTCCTTTGTGTCCACCGCTGAGGAAGTGCGTGTCAGCGTCCTGGGTTCCCTGTACCGCAGCGAGCGACTGGGAACACGGTACAAAAACGTGCGGAAAGCGCCATGAAGCGACGAGCGAGGGGCGACGCCGTCTGGTACGGGGTCTGTGCCACGATCAGACGAAGTGGCCTGGGATGCCGTATCACCGTACACGCCGGAATGGGGTGCAGGGTTCGGGTGGGTGTCGCTTTCCAGAAGGCGTGCGCCTGAGAAGGTGAGCATGCCCTCGTCGGGGTCCCAGAGGGCTGCGAATGTCAGTGAGGCTTTGGGGGACAGGATGTCGGACCAGCGGTGTTCGTCCTCGGTGGTCGGGGTGGAGGAGCTGTAGGCACTGGAGTCGTCCATGGGGAGGAATATCTGAGAGGTATGGATACTCTGCTGGGATGAGGAAGACGGTGCGAGGATGGGATGGGCTACTCACCTGGACTTTGCCGGGGGAACTCATGGGGAGGCAGCTGGCCAGTGGCAGCGTCGAAATACGATGAGAGGGAGGGGAGAGAGAGGTCTATGTTTCTAGGGGGTGGTCGTATGCCTGCACACGGGAGAAGGTGGCAAGGTCGGAATGAAAATTTATGCAGAGTTTTAATGCCCCCCACGCGGGAGTGAAATCACGTACTAGTAGCAAAGGCTGTCGGCACCTCCTCTCTGGGTCACGTGGGTGCCCCATGGAGGTTGGGCAATAGCGTCGTCCAGCAGACCACTTGGGGATTGGGGGGCGCCCTTCTGTCTTCTATTCGAAGAAATGCCTCTCGTGGGCGGACGAAGAAGTCTCGGGCCTCTCCAACGGTGGATCGTGTGTGGAATACGTGTTTGCATGGCAACAGAGCGTAGGATGAAATCTATGGTCGAGCTCGAGTGACAGACCGTGTTTGCCGTCGACCACGGCAGGACAGAACGTGAACGAGGAACGCCATGGAGTGTAGCATCTGAGTATCGAGTATCCAAGTGTCTCTGGGTGAACCCATGTTTGTGGGATAATACAAGTTGGGTAACCGTGACTTTGACTGCGCCCCTTGCTCTGCTCGTCTCCGCGAATAATAGAACTCACCACCACACACGCTATCAACGCCGTTCACTTTGCCACCACGAAACCCCATCCCCACATATGAGCTCAAACACAGGCCTCTCTCGTCGACGGGTCCCCAATGCCACTTCATCGCCCGACGACACGTCGGGCTCTACCCGCCATACGAATGGCTCGCCCTCCAACGGGACATCCCACGCCGGCTCAGCATTCGAAGGCGGAAACAAAATTGCATGTGACCCTCGCGACCTCGATCAAGACCAAGAGGAGACCCGCGCTGGGGGCAAGCTACCGCGTCTCACCATCATGGAGGAAGTCCTTCTGCTCGGCTTGAAAGACAAGCATGTACGTGTACATGCCACCATCATGCCATCACTACCTTTCCACACCCCTTTATCGTTTCGCTCAATTTTTGCGTTTGGATGTCCCCCGTCTTCCCCTTATTCAAGCAATTCCTTGTGCAAATACTCATACTTTCCGTGGAGCACCTGAAGCACTCCACCTTTTGCTCATAGAAGCCTGCATGTTGATATTCATACAGGGTTATCTCTCATTTTGGAACGACAGCATCTCGTATGCTCTGCGGGGATGCATCCTCGTCGAGCTAGCTCTGCGCCGTCGCATAGCGCTTGTCAAAGATACCCATCGCCGGAGGAACCCACTCGCAGAACGTCTAGTCGAAGTCATCGATGACAAACAGACGGGCGAGACTATACTCGACGAAGCGTTGAAAATGATGAAAGCACAAGAAACGGACAGATTCACTATCAGTGCATGGATAGACCTTCTAAGCGGTGAGTAAACCTTTTTTTCCGGGGGACGGATGGACACAGCTTGATAAGGTATAGGTGAGACGTGGAACGTGATGAAGATTGGCTACCAGCTGAAACAAGTTCGCGAGCGGCTCGCAAAGGGTTTGGTGGACAAGGGCATTCTCCGAACAGAGAAGCGCAATTTTCTCCTGTTCGACATGGCCACACACCCTGTGGCCGATGTCCGAACGAAGGACGGCATCGTCACCCGCGTCGTCTCGCTCCTGACCGCGAACACATCCACCGTACCCCCGAGTGCCCTGGACAAGGAAGGGATACAGTGCAGGGTCGCGCGAGCCATATGTCTGGTATGCGCGGCATATGCAGCCAGTGTGCTCGACAATGCACTCGGACGACTCACTTACGAGGATCGGGAGGCTGCATTCCAAAGATGCGACGAAATCCTGGCCGAGTTCTCGTGCTGGCCATTCGGGAGCAATTCTGGGCAGGGCGGCAGCAGCAGCGGGCGGAGACGAGAGGCACTCAGGATCGGGATGGGGAGCAGTGCACCAAGTGGTCGGGAGAGCATCTTGGGGCTGCTTCAAGAGGTCAAGCGAGAGATGAGTGGCGAGGAAGACCTTGGATTTGAGCTGATCGCGGGTGTGCTCGAGGTCCTTTCCAAGTTGGATTCCCTGTTGTGACCGTCGATCTTGTGCTTTTTTCCGTTCGATATATCCAAACTAGCATTGACGTTGTCGATTGCAAATCGGACACAACGGAGGAGGCAAATGCAGCTTGTTGCCGTGCATATGTTATTTTCATGTCGTCATAAGTCTCCAATGTCCCTCCTCTGACTAAGACGCACTCTCCATCCCGGAGCCACGGCAAGTGAAACAGGATTCTGCCGTGCACGCTGCCGACAGCCCGTCCCTGAGCGCTGAGCATCCATCGTTCATCAACCTTAGCCTTGGAGCACTTATAATACGGCATCCAGGTCCTCTGGTCGTGTGCTTCCCCCACCTTACGCTCTCCAGCCCAGCCATGGTGTTCAACTTCGACGCTTCAGACCCGCTCGCAGTCGTCACCGCCCCCCCACCCAACGAGACCCCAGGGGAAAGGGCCGCACGAGAAGAGCGGGAAGCAGAGGCCCGGAGGATCAGCGACCAAATCGATGAAGAGCTCCGTGCGGAGAAGGCTACCGTCCGGAAGCACGATGAGATGGTCAAGATACTCCTCCTCGGCCAGAGCGAAAGCGGCAAGTGTCGCACCTGCCTCCCCCCCTTCCCATTCCACTGACCGTGGCACGTTCTCGTGGACAGGCAAGTCGACGACACTGAAGAGTTCGTCTCGGCATCTGTGACTTGTCCCCCGTCTCGCTAACCAGACATGTCCTCCCCCGCCAGACTTTCTCATACAATTTGCCCGGGACAAGTGGACACGAGAACAAGCGTCATGGCGCTCTGCCATCCAGCTTAACGTCGTGCGCTCCGTCAACGCCATCGTGGACGCCATGGAGCGCTCCATCGCATCCGCCGACCCCCAAACGTCCTTCACCTCCAGGCACCAAGTGCTCTTATTCCGGCTTAGCCCACTGCGCAGGGTCGAAGACGACCTCAAGCACATGTTGGGCACCAGAGATAGTTCCGATATTAGCGCATCATCACCGTTGTCTGCCCGCACATCAAGCGAATTTTTCGTCTGCTCATGGGAATGGCGAGCGTTCCTGCAGGGTTCGTCACGAGATGGCCACCATCATCCTTCACAGGCTACACGCGAAGGCGGCGCCAGCCATGATAATGCCACCGAGGTCATCGCACAATGTGTGGACGACATCCAAGAACTGTGGGAAGATGAGATAGTGCAGCGGATGGTCCAACGCCGCGAGATAGCTTTGGAGGACTCGGCAGGCTTGTGCGCTTATTCCATCGTCGCGATTTCTCTTACGGCTCATGGTTTTTTAGCTTCTTGGATGCCTCCAATCGGATTGCATCTCGTGAATATCACCCAACGGACGATGACATATTACGTACCAGGCTCCGCACGCTCGGTGTGCAAGAACACGAACTAACCATCGATGACGGTAGGACTTGAGCACTACTGATCGTCCCCATTGACGCGAATCTCCCCCTTCAAGATGGTAAGACGCAGACATGGAAGATTTACGACGTTGGAGGATCACGAACTCAGGCAAGCGTCTCCTTGCGTTACGTCACCGTGTATCCTCACCTGCCACAGCGACGAGCATGGGTACCCTACTTCGAGCAGGTCACCGCAATAATATTCTTGGCCCCTGTATCTTGCTTCGACGAACGACTTTCAGAAGACCCACGCGTCAACCGCCTAGAAGACTCGTTTATTCTTTGGAGGGCGATATGTTCTTCACAGCTCTTGACGTCCACCACGCTTGTCATCTTCCTCAACAAGAAAGACTTGCTCGACAAAAAAATCGCAGCTGGCATCCAGGTCAAGACATATCTTCCTTCTTACGGCGACAAACCAAATGAAACAAATGCCGTTGTGAAATGTATCTTTCCGCATTGCGATGGGCTTGCATAGAAACTGACCGGAGCCACCAGACCTCGCTACAAAGTTCAAAGAAACCGCCATCAACCATTCGCCAAAACCTCGGACATGCCATGTCTATGCAACGTCAGTTGTCGTAAGTCCATCTTTAATGTCGGCTCGTGCGGCATGCGATGACCCAACAATGATTGGTCAGGATAAACGCACGACAGCGCAAACGTTGGTATCTGGTAAGTTCTAATGGTGCACTTCTGTCTCGCTCATTTTTCATACATTTATCAGTACGGTCCGGAATAATGAAGGAACTTCTCAAAAAAGCAGTCCTACTGTGAGAGCATACTGTTGTATCAACAGAACATTGTATTACAGACTCCAACTCGTAGACGTTTAAGCAGCAAATTATCACTTCAATACAGTTACGAAGTTTATCTATGTGCGAACTCGCATACATAATACATCCCCCTGTTTCCGTTGACTTCTGACCCTGCATACTCATTACACGACGACCCTCACCGGGTGACCACTAAAGCTGTGTCCAACCTTCACCAGCCGGCCACTTGAGGTTATCAGCAAGAAACTCTGGACGTGCCCTTCCACGATGCACACGGCTGTCCCACTGGCCCGGCTCATCGTTGGTCACAGGGTCTGGATACGGATCCTGGTCCACATCCGTGGCGGTCGCCCACCGGGTATCTTCCATCAAACCTTCCTCCCCTTCGTCGCGCCACTTTGCACCGGGTCCAATATGCGAGTGGCTGACGTATCCACGCCTACTGAGACCTGCCTCTGCTTTATACCTAACCGCATTGAGCCTCGGTTGGGCTTTCAGCTGGAGATCAGATATCGTCTTCTGGATATGAGACATTGGTGATGAGTCTTCTCGATGGCGCGTGAGAGAGACGTGCTGTGAGAGGGATGCATTGCGCGAGTGTGGAGGGGGCGATGATGGAGAGGTATCGGTCACGTTCGAGGTTGTTGTCAGTTGCACGCTCTCTGGCCGCTTCCTCCGAGGAGGGGGGAGGGGCCGCGGATCTGCATAATGCATTGACCTTGAGCGGAACACACGGGACGACGGGGAAGACTGCGGAGAGTCGGTTGTGTCGGTAGAAGGCCGGCGATCAGGATGCAGCGGCGGGGCAGGGATCACGCCGGGCGTAGAAGAAGGCTCTCTGCTGGGTAGTGGAGGGGGTACAGTTGACGAGGAAGAGCGTGGTGGCCTCAGGGAAGCACTTGCGACTCGATCAAGGGAAGGTAGCGAGCTCGATGTCGATGAACTCGTACTGCTTGGCGGCCGACGGCGCAGAGGCACAGGCGCCCCATTATTATCTGTGCCTGGCGCTTCGCAACCTCGTTTTGAAGGACTGAGGCTTCGTGTTCTTGATGACGTCGATTTCAGAACCTGCAGGACACGCTCTCGTTCTAGCTGCTCCTCAGCACGCTTCATGGTCTTGCCGTGTTTGCTAGCCTCTAGGGACTGTCGCATGAGGAGACTCGTAACATGATTAGGTTTGCTTGGCACGAGCGGCGGGCTACACGGAGCCGTTGGTGCCGGAGTAGCCTCGGATGGGCGCTGCAGCGATGCCGAGATGGTAGGTTTCCGAGGAGGTAGCGGCGGAATCTTCCCGCTCTTGGTCGCAACGTTCTTCTCACGAGATTTTTCCGGCGAATCTGGGTCCTCGAATTTATCACGCATCAGGAACGGATTGTGACTAATTTTTTGACCACCATGACGAGGTCCCATCATCGTTGAGCCATCTGAATCAGCACATGGCGAGTTCTGCGGTATTGGCGTAGTGTATTCGGTCGATCGTCGGACGAAGGGGTTGGTCTCTGGAGGCGAGGCATTGCATGTGGGTCCCCTGGAGCGATTTGGGTGACTCGGCGGTGCTTTGACCAAATGCTTTGGGGGGGATGTCAACGTTGGTGCACCACTAGACTTTATGTCCTCGGGGAGAGCTGCAGCACTTTGCGGTGAGATAAAGACATGGAGATAGTGCCGCATGGTGCAAACGGCGAAACACAATCATTACTTACCCTGGATAAATGCAAGGGATCGGTCAATCCCTTTTCCAGACTGAGCGTGGATAACAAGGCGGTGGGCTGCAAAGAACTGTCCACCTGTGAGTGTGTCCGCAGGCAGCAGGTTTGGAAAGAAAAACTTCAGGATCTGGTGGGGTGGTATCAGAGTAAATGACAAAGGGAAACACGCTGACGAGACGAACATCGTCGATATCTGACGCTGGAAGGTCCTGGTATCTTCCCCTCAACCACGCCCGTGCCTCGCGTACGCCTACCGTCATAGTTTCATAGTGTGCATCATCATGGGCGACGGTGGGGTCCTTGTCGCTGGTGACACAGAGATCGTGGAGCGCCGACGTGTACAGAGCATATTCGAAATCGTTTAGAGCAGACGCATGCAGCGTTAAAGGACGCATTGAGAGCCCGGACCACTTTGGAATGTTTCCTTCAGCCTCTTGTTGGGAATTTGTCGGCCCCCCAATGCGAAGGCGCTTATACTAACTGGCACGTGTCCACATTCAACGGTAGTACGTCCATTCGACATGTTCGCAACTTACTACGTATTTTTGCAGGCTTCATGATGTCAGAACACGAGCAAAACCATTTTGCCACAGCGGAGGACTTCCCTCCGCCGTACTCAGACCCATCTAGCTCATCACCAAAGTGGGAGCCACAGTTCGAAGACCTAACAGCCACAGCACTCAAGAAATTCGACGAGATTGAGCGTAGCCCGCTCGATCCACCTCCAGAATGCTTCTCCATTCCTTCTCCACTCCGTATCAGATCACACGATTTTCCCTCCTTCAGGATTCCAAGTCTGTCTGACAGACTGATTGACGGCTTTGCCGTACTTTATCCTCATAACGTGTTGGAGAATCATGGCATCACTCGGGAGGACTGGGTGAGATTTTTGGAAGACTTGACCATCGCTGCCCGTCTGTCGGCACTGGGGCTCAGTGCAGTAGGATCACGCGTCCCAGCCAAGCCATTCCCCACCCTTGGTCCATTCATCTTGTGGCTCCCCGGATCTGTTTATGACGCCACCTTCCAGAGGAGCCCATTAGAAGAAGTTAAAGCCCTGGTTGCTGTCTGGAATGAGAGTGCATTTGAAAGGCGGAAGCTCAGAGTGACTGTTCAAGTTAGGGTGGAAAAGGGTAAGAAAGCGGGCTATGACCTTGTGGTCGAGTCGCTGTAGCTGTTCTAGTTTGTCTTGTCACATGTACGATTGCCTTAGCTGCTGTATGTAACATCCCACCCAACAAGTGGCCTCGGAATCCTGGAAATGGGAATCAAAAAATGATTGGCTCTGATGGGCAATTTTAGCAGGTTTGGACCACATGCACGCCTTGTAGAGGGTCGCGTAGGTACCTACCACGAAAGCCAGCAGTGATGCGTTTTCGGCCCGTATATTGTCCATGCGGTGCGTCAGAGAACAAACTACCTAGGAACGGGACAAGACTAAGCTTACCGCAGACGGTCTCTCACAAGCTCCTGCAGTGAACCGTTTGAAAGCTCGCTGGGGGTGACAAACCAAATACTTTGGTCCATTCCTGTAGTAGAGACGGTGACCCACCGTGATAGATCAAGGGAGCTATTGCGTACATGTCCGGGGCGTGGGTTAGAATTAATCACTGATACAGTTACTATGTGATACAAGCTAGTAGATGCGCGCAATGAGGTATCCAACCTGTCATTTTTCGTCGTCTCTAGGGTCCCCACGAGAATTCGATGAACTACTAGCTTGATGCTAGAACACGATATTGAGACCACTGAACAAATAAGCACGAAGCCGAACACGCACCTGTCGCAACTTTGCAAGGTGAATTTTGAGCGTCTCTGCGTAGTTTTCAAATCCGAGCGTGACCATGGCATATAAAATATCTTCGCCGCCGATGGTCTTGCGTTTCTCCATCTGACACTTTTCCGCCGCCTCCGAAGTGATGAAGCTAATGAACTCTGAGACGCATTCCTGGACACACTCCTTTGCATCTTTGGCAATTTTGGCTGTGGGCGGTACGGATTGCTTCATGATACGCGAAACATTCGCTATCTAAGAAGCAATATGAGCGATCAGCGGACGTCGGAAATGTATGAGCAAGCGTGTACTGGAAGAAAACGATCCTGTTCTCTGTACTCTCCAACTTCCTGTTCAGTGATAGGTGCGGGTTCATGTGCTTCTTGGGCGTTTGTGAGACGACACCGGACCCATCGTCTTGAGAAGCAATGTCCGACATTGAGTTCGTCGGAGGCGCTCAGAGATGGCTAGACTAGTCAGGGTTGAAGCGACGCAGCTAGCACAATGAACGTGGGTTGTGAAAGAGAGATCAAGAAACTTCTTCCAAGTTGTTCCGACAGAGTGAGAACATAATAGATATGAACCCTAACCCCAGGAATGGGTCATGGGAGATGGAAAGGAGCACAATAGATTGGTTCCGAGAGTATACAGTACATGTGATAGACCATAGTTCACTTTGGAGACGGGACACCTCCGGACCGAGGTGCGGAATAATAACCCACAGCCACGAAAGTATCAACGACACAAAGTTTCTTGATCTATTTTCTTGTCACATACTAGAATAACCAGACTCATCTCTAGATTCAGCCCGTTACAAAGTCTCACCCCTACAGTGCAAAAATTGATCGACGTGCAGCTTCAATAGCCAACACGTCTGACCACCCTGTGTTGGTGGCGACCAGATTTGACTTGAGAGCTGCAGTGGCGCTCGAAGTGATCCTCCCGTGAGAAGAAGCGCCCGCAGCAAGCAAATACAGAGTGGTGTCGCACATGTTCAAGATGATAGACGAGGTCCGCGAGCGAGTTGGCGCGGGTCTCACAGTAACCACACACGAGACCACGCATCATTCGCGTCGTGAACGCGTGACCGCCACTCACACCTCCTGCGGAATTGTGGACAGGTGGGTCGGAAAGAAGATGAAATAAGCAAAATTTCTTACTAGGATTTCTCAGCCACTCCAGGTCGTTGGGCTCCTCCCCTGCGATTGGCGCGGCCTGTAGGCGGTATGGAGGGGGAGGCTCCAGCGCTTGCACTGGCACTGGGTGGCGCAACTGCTGCTGCCTCCCCCGCTCCGCAACCCGCGCCCTCTCGCGTTCCTCAAGGAGCATGTTCTCATCCCAAAGGTCGCACGATGGCTGGCGTGTGCACTTACTCGCCAAGCGATCCCAAAGTGCTGTGAAATAAGGGGAAGTAATTGCGGGACGGACAAGAGAGCGAAGAAAGTCGCTCACAACCGCACTTGTAACAGAAATGAGTGCCGCAGCGACAAGCGACATGATTGCAGCCGAATGTAAGTTCCACAAGTCTCTGCATAATGATGAGCACCAGAGTAGGAACTTGGATGTTTTCACACACAGAACAGGTGGGGCAGCGTCTCCAGTTCTGCGCCTGACAGACCATTTCAGCAAAATGATGGACACACGATATAGACATCCAACCTTTGCCATTATGAGGACAGACTGGTCATCCGGAGAACGTTCGTCCTCAGGAAGAGCCTGGTCACACATACACACACACACATAATCAAGATACAGTGATCATCTCCCCAGCCGACATACCTGGAATTCTTCACATGTCAAGTCTGGCCAGGTTGAGTATAGATAGTCTAAGAAACTCGCAGATGATCCGTACCATGATGCCAGGTAACTTTGCATGGTACACACATTAGCTCTTGACATACGGGACAGATTGCCATAGGCTCGTTGGGATCCTCGTGAATCTGCACGAGAGCCGAGCATCGTACATTAGGACAATAATGCCTCTCTATTGAATCCAACAATTTCTGGGAGTGCTAGGTATCCAGGACATCATCAACTTTTGCAACAAAGGATAGGTCGCTCTCACCCAAAGTAGCATATCCTTTTCATTAAGGATACGTTCCGCAATATCATCCGAAATTCCTCCAGGCCACGTATCCTCAGGACATTCAGGACATCTAATCGGGAAGACCATCGCATCAATGATTCCACTGTAATCACCATCAGGTGCAATTTTACTCCGGATATATTGCACGAGACATGGCTGGCAGTAGCTGTGCTCTTCGGGACAAGGGAGGCGGAGACCAAAAATTAGATGACTGGAAGTCATGGCTGTCTGGGATGCAGAAATGGGAGAGTAAGTCACTCGGAATGCCTCAAAACATATCCCACAAGGAGGATAAGGGTTAGGCTCGAGAGATGTCAGAAGATCTTCGTTCGCATCCATGTCCGATGGTGCTAGTCGAAAGTTAGCTATGCCTGATTCCCGAAGTTTGGGACCCACATTGAATCTCGTCCTCAAAGTCCACCGCCTTTCCTGTACAAAGGTAATGTAATGATGTGTTCATGGACATGGACAGACTTTGCAGTATCGCGACTGACCTTTTCCTTTACCTCCAAAAGTCCCGATAGCTGCAGGCTGAGCTGTTTCCTTCCCTTTAGTATTAGGATCTCCGGCCTAGCAGGAAGGCAGACCCATCAACCAACCCACAGCGACTGATGGAATACTTACAAGGATTTTATCGATTGCTTCGCGCCCTAAAAGGCTGACCAGCCGCAATCATGCAAGATAGAAACACATGTGACACAACTTACCTTTCAACGTCCATGACAGTATCAACGTCTATTGTTCCATCATCATTCGCGGCTTGAAGCCTTCTTGCGAACTCGGAATCAAGGGCAATTTTATTCTCCTCTGCAGCGATTTTCTGTGCAAGCTGCCGCCCCGCAATGAATGCTGCCTCTTGCGAGAGCTGGAGAGTTTCTGCCACAGCGTGGTCACTGATTGACTGTGCCCCGGAAAGGAACATCTCCTTAGCAATTTTCGCATCGTCGCAATCTTGTGGGGTGGTGCTTTTATTCCTGGTAAACTTGGGCATTTTACCACTCCTAAAGGCTGAAATCATTAGCACACTTTCGAGCTGGATTTTCTCGGCCTGTTCAGCATCCTTTAGGTACTGAAGGTCCTCCTCGATGAGTCGTGCTATAAGGATTTCGCTGCTCAGGTCGCCATTCGTTCTTGAAGTCGTCATTGTCGTTGGCTATCCTGGTGTGAGGTGAAGTCTTTGCAAAGCAAGGGAACTCCGCACGATCACGCACTCGGCAATATCCCATTTACCAATTCATTGAGTAAGGGAAAGCCCTAAGAAACAGAACAGGATAATGATGGAGTTTCCTGCAAGGTTACCACTTCGAAGCCAATAACCCAAATGGCGTATGCTAGGGACAGACTTGTACATGTGACGGAATTCCACCCTCCTGGAAATTCAGCTGCACTATGTGGAAGAATCTCGATCGATGCTTATGCTCAAGGTCGCCGACCCGTATTCAGAAGATGGATCCGTTTCCAAGGTATGTACATGCGCTTGAAGGAGTGTCATTACTCGTGAGCATACATCATGCAGTGATTGGAGATTCCAGTAGCATCACTAACTCGTAGCCCGTTCTCTTCGACTTACTCTCATAGCTCAAGCCGTGCATGATATTAGAACTCAGGCAGACCATGCAAGTGTTCTCCCGGGACAATCTTTTGACATCGTCTCAAACTGTGAGTTTCATACTGTGCATGTCTCCATTTGACCTTCAATAAGTCCTCAATCGATCTAGAAAACTTTCGCCGTGAGTTCATCTCCACGACCTGCTCCCGCTGCCGCGGACCATCACATCGTTGGGGGCGCAATACAGACGAGCCCTAACGTATACCTTTCTCCTTCCGTCTTTTGACATCATCTATTTCCTGCCTGTTGCACTTTCCCAGGTGTGCCCCTGTTCGGAGCTGTCAGTTGCTCGACCTTGATACTGGCATGTCCTCTCTAACATTGAAAGTAGCGGTAATTCACAGAAAATCAGGAATATAAATGCTGCGAATGAATCCTGGCCCTTCAGGATGACATGGTCAACTACGCTGCAAGGATGCCTTGGGTTACTCCATTAAAGACAAATTTGAAGATGTGAACCCTAGCTTTCATTGTAAACGAAGTTGGGCTATTTGTCGGGGTGCTTTCGACGAGCAATGTAGTATATTCTGCCAGCATCGCCCCCTTTACTTACTATGTAGAAGGAGGGGATGCTTTTGTTTCAGCCCACACATTTCGGAAATTAATCTCAGAAGTACTGGAGTCGCATGATATCCCTTATTTCCGTCCAATATTGTCATGTCCCTTCTTTTATTTGGTTGTTCATTTTGCACTGTCCGCCTCAATCTATGCTGGAGCCCGACTTCCGTGCTGAATTCACTGTACACCACCCTCCTCGGGATGCCGTCTTTTGCTTGATCCTCGGTCTTTTTTCTTGTCACAATTCCGTGCATGGCCTAGATTAGGGTACGATCCTGTCCCGTCTTACATTTCGTGAATGAATGACAAGGCTCCCCAACAACTCCCCAAAGAAGCTTCTCCGAGTGGACAGCTATCTATATCACGGTGTGTCATCTAATGTGCTAACTTCAGCCTCTGACCGGAAAAATGTTTAAGAGATAGAATGTTTACACTACGATACTTTCACAATGAATTGTGGAAGATGTACGTTACACAAGCGAAGCTAATTTGCCTCAGCTTCCTCTCCAAAGGCGCATGTCCTCACTTGTTTACCATGGTCCAACAAGGGAGATCCAATCATGCAGAACTGTGGTACGTTCTGTACCAATTTGCCGTGTCATTTCGTTCTGTCTAGAAACCGCAAGTTCCTCGAAAGCCTGCAATAACTGACCATCCAAGACACCTCTTGACAATAGCTTCGAAACGGTATCATTGCGGACGATTCTACTTGTGGTGTAAGAAAACTGCTGCGTCGCCTTCTAGATACGTACCGATAAACTTTGGGATTCAGTCCTGCGACATGTTGGATATTGCGGAATAGCTGGCCTTGCAGAAGGTGCAGACGCTTGAAGCTTGCCTCATCGACAGGAGTGAGTACAGATAATGAACCGTCAGTAAACCCTACATCGCTCTTCAGTTATTCTGGCCAGGCACACCAACAAAAGCATACCGTGGATCAGTCTCGCCTGTGGGATCTCAGGTTCTTCTTTCATCCTCCGTGCAATTGTAAGGGACGAACGACATTCCTTGTGTACATGGAACTCCGTATGACACAACAGATGCTGGCCACCTCTGGAATCAGGATCTAGGCGCAGCATAGTTTAGCCAAGGAACTGACTGATGGAATGCGGTAACCTACCCGTTGGATCATATGACAGCAAACGCAGAATGCCATCCTCATCATGCGTCACTATTGCAAGTTCATTGTTGGCAAAGAAGAAATCAATACTAGTCGCATAGGCTCGGCGCACATCCTTGCCGAGGATAACCAGTTTGTATGGATCCTCCTACAATGGTGTTAAATGAGGACAAAGGTGCGCATGTGATGGTCCCTCACCTGGAAGGCTACGATCCATACACTCTTCACTGCATCTCCTATTAGTAATAGGTTCTTGAGTGACCGTAGACTTGTGACATAGACCCCAACGTCTAAGAATGCTACACCAACAAGGCGCTCATCAAGGTCGAAGGCTCTGATAAAAATCTACGTAAACGGTATCGTAAGCATGGTTATGAGGCAGTTTGTCTCTCGCAGACCTTTTGGCCCATGGAAGATACTAGATATCCGTTAATACCGCAAAGCGCTGTAACTGGACCCTTGGCATCGTCGCGAACTCGCAGTTTGAGTCTGTACCATCGTTGGTCTGGGATGACAGGTACAACCTCCACAATCTCAAATATGTATGTCTTGATGGGATGATCAGAGGTTCAGACATGGTACGCTCTAGCAAAGAACCTACTGCTCCTTTTACAGCGAGATCTTCACCGCGATCGATGCTTGTTCCAACGGCAATAAATTCCTTAGTCCCTGTTTCAGTACTGAATGTCTCAAGCGTTACACATTCCAATGCATTGATATATTCGTTTGGAGCAAACTCATATCTAAGGATGTCAAGACAGTTGTGACGAGAGAAAGTGGTCCACGTACCCATCCATAGTAATCCAGCCATCAGGTGAGATGAGCTCCAGCGTGGAACAGTCACAAAGGGGTAAAGAAATTCCAACACCTGAAGATGTAAGTTTAGAATAGCCAAATGAAGGGAAAGAGTGTGATATGCACCGTCCGGCTCCCAAATGAGGTTGTTATCTTCATCATAGGATGCGAACTGAGCTTGCAATGATGATGCTGCCACAATAAGTAATGAATTTGTTTCGAAAACCACGTTGGAGTATTGCCGAGATTTTGGAACGGTTCGCTTCGGAAGGGGTGTGTCTAGCGTTATGTCTGGAAGCCATTCCAACTGACTGGGGCCCTGTACCATCATATACTCAATGTAGTCCAAGAAGATGCAAGATAGATAAATATGAATACCTCATCAGAATATACAAGGAACTCCGCTTTCGAATCCCAGAGCGAACATGCCGTGAAAGCATGCACAACTGCATGACCAGAAGGATATACGTTCACGCCACCCTTGTCAGTACCTATTATCCAGCTTGGACGGTCCCCAGTGAAGAAAATGCCAGATAATGTCTGGCCTGGGCTGGGTGAAGTAACGAACGGAACGAATACTCTGGATATTCGTTTCTGCTCCGCGAGAACGGTTTTCTCATTTTCTTCCTGTCTTGACAGCTCGAAGTTCTTAGTGACGATCTTGTTGAATTTGATTTTCAAGAAAGATGCCCTCCCGTTTGGCGAAGTGGACGTGTCAATTGCTGTATGTGATGGAAGAGCTTCATAGATAGATACACATCCACCACGCGTGAAGATCTAAAATATACCTCAGTCGGGTGGAATAAAAGTGCTAACAACACTAACAAGAAGATGTGGCCTTGGCGCTGACTCTCCTAGAGGGGCGACGACGATCTGATCGACATCAAGATCTTGGGGCTTCCTTGGTGGATCCTGCGGCAACGATAGGGAAGGTGCATCATACGTATCTGCTAACTGGGGATCCAACCCGCTGAGTGCACTGCAAGAGAACACGAGGGTGAGCTTCGGCAGTGACCAGATCTAATGGGGGTGAGTTGAGATTGTCAGAATGCAGACAACTGGATGAAGCAAACCTCCATAGTTCCTTGCGGTCTCACAAGCACCAACCACTGGCTGTGATTCCCGGCGCCGACCGCCCCTTGAAGAGTGGTAGTTACATTTTTGTCTGTATTGGCACTCGTGGCAGTGCCGTCAGTGGTAACGAATTCGAAGAAGTTACTGGGATCTGTGTAGAAACAACCCGCAAGATAACGAGACGCCTGGACAGTGCACAAGTTAGATAGACATGTGTAACTGGCTGTCATTTATGTGCACCTTTTCACCCATTGGTGACATATCTTTGCGTCGTACTTTTCCTCTCTCGGGTTCTCCGATGAATAAACCAATGGTCTCATCCTCTCTCAGAATGAGCACAAACGGATCGCAGATACTACACGCTTTAATCTTTGCCCGAGGCAGGTTGCCATCCATGTCCTTAATGATTTGCCTTTCAGTCCCATCTAATTACAATTATTAATCCTTCACAAGCTCCACGCCTGAACAGAAGCCAAACGCACCGGGTTCAAGCACACGAATGGCATTTGTCATAACATGCAAAATAGCAGTGCACTGGAAAAATGGGGCCGCCCCAATAGTAGTGCCAGGAATACGCGTTGAAATTGCCAGCTCCGCCTTTGCTGCTCGAGTGGCAACCTATTACTCGCTTTGGCAAACTCATGCTAAGTTATGGCTAATACGCACCCTTGATACACCAGGAGAGGGATTGGCATCCGTACTGATTATTACCGTATCGTGTTCGCTATTCGTCGCCTTCTCATACGACGTGCCGTTTACTTGGTAGGACTGACGGATCGGAAAAGACCATATACCACGAGCACCTCCGAGTATGTGGTGTTTGCGCTTGACTCGTACTGGTAGATCTCGCTTTGCTGGGTTGAGAAATACAGGCAATATGCAACAAATAATGAACTTTTACTTGGAAAAGCGTGAAGCCGCCTAAATGCCCACTTCCTGTGGCAGCAACAAGTTCCGGGACGTATCGTTCCTGGTGACGCTTAGAAACGGTGTAGACGAAAAGAGAGGGATACTTGCACCAATTTTTGCAAGCGAGAAAGCCATGTCAGATATGGGTCCATATGCAGGAAGCGAATCGCAAAGAAAGACGTGGATAACGGATCGAGTACGAGTTATTGGCCCTCCGAAGGGTGCGCCATTCAGAGCTGTTTGCGTTGTAGCTTTGGACTCTCCATATAGGTCTTACGAACATAACGTCAGAAATGGAAATTTTCCGAATCACCAATCTCACCATCGTCATCGTCGATGTCCATGTGAGTATCAACAACGGCGGCTGGAGTAGCAAGTTCTTCGTCTCCACACGGCAGTTCTTCCTCAACCCGATGCGTCTTCAGCAAAACTGAGGGACCCACAGTACTGCCCACGAATAGAAAGCCGCTACCCAATTGAATAGCAGTCGAAGGGATCGTTGTCTGTGCGAGGGCGGGCGAAATTGTCAATTTCGACACTGTCCGGCCGTCAGACAGGATCTCTACTGGATGAATCGTCCCATCCTTGCGGATCACAAAGAATGTTTTCTCGTCGGCGAATACAAGATGACTCCCTTCCAGTGTCAATTCCAGATCGTTCTCCAGGGGAAGCATTGGCATATCGCTCACTCGAGCGGCCCAGCCATTGACAGGCAGCGCGACACGACGTGCAGCTTGGTCGACGTGTATCAATGCATTACTGGTCATTATGACTACACCTCCAAGAGATGCTGCACATGGTAGAAGGGAGATGCAGTCGTAAGGAAGGCCTTCCACTGCCGTAATCACTGGATAAGTATGATTGAGTAGATCCAATGTGAAAATATAGAGCCTGGCAGTGTCCCGATATTCCTTCAGACGCCTATCGGGACAGTAAAGAAAGGACAGCCACTAAATGATGAAGAGTGGCCTTACCCTACCCAAGTCTTCTCCACCTGGCACAGCACTGCTATAGTCGGATTGTTGTACCCAGGCAAGAACGTGAAGTCGATCACATTACGTAAATTAGGCTCAACATCTGTGACAAAGTCCAAGATAAAACTCGGTGAGTACGGCACATCCCTGCCTATGCATGAGATACGACAACATGGAAGAGGGAGCACTCCACCTTGCCAGGGTCTGGTCCTGTTCTACGAGATCAAGTTCGGCCTGAGTTTGATAAAAAGGCAAGATTGCTATTGAATCCTTTGGCAATGAAAGGGCAGCGCAGCGGGACAATGGATCGGCACGAAGGGTAGGGTGAAACAATGCACTATCGAGTGAAGCCTGCCACCTAACGTCAGGATTACACTCTTGAGATAAGATAAATAGTACAAACCAGCTGTGGGGCTCTTTCGAAGGTATGAATGGATACAGTGAGCAGGTCATTTACGCTGTCCGACCATTCCAATAAAGCTATCTGGATATCCAGCTCAATAGGAAGTTGATAGACGTGAAATGGACAACAATACCTTGGCATCCTTGAATGATACTAGGAGCCTGTCAAGTTGATCGTCGTTGGAAGTGATGGTGCGGACTTTCTCCATTCCGGTTATCGTGCCATGGACGACATGTTCTCTAACAAAGTAGCAATGAAGGGTCGTAGCAGAATCCTGCCTACCAGAAGACTACATACAGCTCAGCTTTTAATGGCATTGACCTCATTCCCACAACTTACTTTCACGGAACCCATATTAACCCATCCTTCACCATCTTGGTCCATCTCAACCTCTCCTTCGACAGGTTCAGTGCCCTTGCGGATGTGTGCACGTTTTTCACGTTCGCTTTCAGCATGATTGGAAGCAATAAGTGGTTGCTCCCGTACGTCATACACACGAAGGACGTTGGATTTTGCAGTGACAATGTTCAAGAGGGAGGGGACATGATTCGGTGGTCTGGTAATTGTAGCTGGGGTCAGCTTGAGCGCGACACCAAAATCCACACCGCTAGGGGGAAGAATGTCATGTCTAAGGGCATGCATAGCCTATCTTCAATATTCCGCAGGTAGCTGCGAAGTAAAAACCTAGAAACCACCTAGTGCCAGGATATTCACAAGGAATACGTAGTTTTGTTTACATCGCCAAACAAAGGCTTTTTTCTCTCATCGCACTGGAGGACCACACTGAATTCCGACAGCAATAGCACTATCTAATTTCTACACACATGGGCCATCGAACCCATGAATGTACTCTGGATGACCTCTCTTTTTCCGTTCATCGGGACCCAATAGGTGTGCAGGTAATACACGGATTTCATCTCGTCGTCCACCCACTAGAGACAATCTAATCCAGTCTTGCGATGCACGAACAGCCCCGACTGCGGCATCCTTGATTCCTTGTTATCTGATGTTGATCCGTTATCACACAGGAGTGCCTTGCCATGTTCTGGGCTCAGCTAGGGCGGCTGTGCTTCTCTGGCGTCCCGTCCGTCCAACGCAACGACCTGTCTCTCCGTATTCCTTATACACACCGCCTCCTATCCTTCTGATTATCAATGGGTTGTACCGCATCGAAAAAACCCTCCCGCCGTCAATAATCGTGGTCGCTGTGCTCCGTGATCGCGGTTAACATGGAGATCTCGCCATGCACATTGCACGTCCTATTGGAACAAAATCTGTTCTGCGGTCATGGCCTCCGTCTTTCTTTATTTACCAGATCGCCGACACCGATCTTGAAATTGAAGGAATACATTTGTTCACGTGTGCAAATAGGTCGCATTTTCTTGTCGTCGGGCCGAAGTCGTTGAAAACATTTATCTCCTGTTTTTTTATAGGATGCCTCTACGCTGACCGGTGGCTGAATGTGGAGGGGAACAAATTTTCCCTCGGATCTTGCATGTGACGATAAAATATTTGGTAGATCTCTTCAATTTATATCTCGATATGTCCCCGTTCAAAACCATTTCCAGTCAATCAAATGAATGATCAAGAGGGGTATTTCCATTTCAATCGCATACCATTGGCAGATGTCGTCTGGCAGGCTGTGCAAGTATTCAGCTCTGATAGCTCACAGTGCGTTGTAGTGATCTTCAGTCTCCTGCAAAGAATATACCCTTGGCCACGACGGGGGAAATGCTGTGGTTTTATGTAAGTTCGCGTTGGCGGGGCTCGATCAATCTGAAGGCTTGCTGAACCATTGACCTCGCCTTGGACATTCGTCTTCCGAACGAACGTGGTACACTTCGAGCGAAATTTTCATCTCCACATATCCTCCGTGGTTCAGCAAGCTGTTCTTGTGTCTTCCTCAATCTGCGCAGCCTGTGATATGAAATTGTCTGCGTCCTTTAGTGGTCCGCCTTCCGACTTGGCAAGGTTTTCCACCTTCCCTCCCTTCCGGGATCGTCTCTATCAGGTCTTCTCGTCCAACCCGCTTTCGGAACAGGCACTCCGACACTGCGCGGTGTGTATGGCTCTGGCGGATGTACCGGATAGCATTGTTGAGGTTCAGGGCACGTCCAGGAAAACCACAAGCTCCTGCGATCGACATTACGGTTTTGGCTTAACGGCTTTCCTTTTCCAGTGGAACCGGCAAGTGTCGTGCCAGGATCATGGCTACCTACTGGTCGACCGCCACTGCATTCCACGCTGGAGTCCATTGCACCTATGGAGTTCGCTTGTAACGGCCGGAAAGCGCTTGTGTGATCTGGCGAGCGCGTTTAGTAGAGGACGCACCAACCTGTACTTAGACTGGCCGGGTCACGCCAGAAAGCGCATGCCTTCGTGATGACGTCCATCGGTGACCAATCACCAATTCGCTCAATATGCCGGACCCCAGCGAGTTCCGCTCCCTTTCGTCCGTCACACAGGTCAAGGTTAACTGATCCTCAGCTTGAGGCTGAATTAGTCGCTCTCGAGCCACTTGAATCTCATTTATTCGCCTAGCCCATCAGAAAGGAAGGCATGTCATGCAGCCTGGTAAACTCGTGTAAGCAGCGTGCTGGACGCTGATGGAAATTGGCAATCCACCTGCCATCCCTCGAGTGCGCACCCGTGTACACACTTGGCTTTGCCACACATACAAATTGCCCACCCTTTCCCGGGTTCCGTAGCTATATAACCTCACATGCCCTCACACTTATCCAGTCTCCAAGAGCTCACGTATGGCTACAACATTCGCTCCTTCTTTGGCCACGCTCAACCACGGAACCCGCCCTTCTTCACGAACAGATCGTAACATGGGCTCAGGATCGTCCAAGGTACATCGTCTTCATCGCTTTTGAGGCGCCACCTACTCGTTGCTCACATTTGATTTCCATGAGAAGAACTACATTCTTCCCGTCCCATCAGGCTTTCGTGTGCGCGTTTTCAAGACCCCCATGCTCTCCGCGTCCTCCCGCCAGCAGCCACCTGCCACAAAAGGTGACGCTGAATACCGACCGACACAGCCCCGTGGTACCGGCGACCGAGATAGCCATCGCAAGCTCACCAAGGCGCATTCCCCTCAGATCACAGAAGACTTTCAGGGTCGCAGTGGTCGATTCGGCGTTGTCCACACTGGGCCAGTCCCAGATGCCTATATTTATGAGCGACCTGTCGCTCTTAGCCCCGATCCTTATTACTACTCGTCATCAGATGGGACGGGCAGTGATATGGACTCACTCTTCTCTGCGACGCATTCTGCGACTTCGAGCAGCAGCAGCATAGAGAGTAGCCCCCGGCGAGCAGCGCTACAGCTGGCTATGCTACCCCACGAGCGGCGATCGCATGGCCATAGCCAACGCAATGTTGTCGCGTACCCTGGAAATTATTCCACGTGTCCAACCTGCGCGGAGATGAGTACCCATCCAGAACCATTTCCAACGAGCAGAGTAGACCCACCTTCCCAGGGCTCTCGTCCCCTCCCTACGCCACCCGGGGGCACCCGCGTCCGAAAAGACAGCTTGCAGCTGACCAGCGAGCGGTCCCCATCAATGTCACGCCCTCATCTTCCCCCGCTGCGAATTGACGATGGACCCACCTACCCTATCTACGTCCATGGCATCTATCATGGACAGTGGCAACCGGACGGGGACATTCCCGCATTGCCTCCGCAACTCACCCGTTCTGGGTCTCAGAAGAGCGTCACTTCTTCCAGTAGCGGATCCTACGTTGTTCCTCCTCCGCCGGGATTGGCCCCTCCGACATGGGAACATCCACTCGCGATTGTTCCGGTCGCAGGTGGAGAGATTTACGCAAGGCCACATCGTCGCAATTCAGATGGCGATAATCCACATGTTCATCCCGCTCGCCGCGCAAGATCCCAGACTGCGCCGGTGCCTCGGTCCGTGAGGTGGTGTGAGAATCTTATCTGCCCTAGCCCAATTCTGCCCCACCAAAGGAGAAAGGGTTGGTTCAATCGCCGAGGGTGCGTTCCCTGACTTAAATTGATTGTGGGAGGCGTTGAGTGACGAACACCACTGACAATGATACGGAACGTAGGGACCAATTGTGGCGCAATGACGGGGGATACAAGTCTCCACCCCCTGGTGAAGCCTATCCACCTGATCTGGATGATTACCCCGAACCGGAGGAGGGGTGGCAGAACGAGGATGGCGTTCGTATCGACCACAGCCATCGATTGATACCCAAAGTACCCCTACGTGGCGTTCTCAAGCGGACAAATTATTGTCCAGAGGAAGGCATTGTCGCAGGATACCCGGATTTCGCGCCTTCACCGACGTCAGATGATGATGGTATCTGATTACACGTTCGTTTCATCATTTCCCTGCATGCAATAAGCACATGTATTTATGCAAAGAACCACCGCATCTGTAAGCCACTTACGTTCCAATCAGCACAATATACCCTTGCACTCATCTCGTTCACTGCGCTGCTTGTATCATTAGTCGTATAGTTGCTGGATTGTACGTATGAAGACCCTCCTGGCTAACTGCCTTCGCAGTTTCCATTCTTGTTGATGATATCTTTTTTTCTTTTTCATCTCAGCGGTCCCGCTGGAATTCATGTCGGATAACGGGAGCCCGCGATACACAGGAAATCATGTACGCCGCGACGAATCTCATAAGCGCCTCATGGCAAGCTGTGGGGACCATTCTCGTTTCTCCAGGAACACGATACGGGCTAGGTTCGGCAGAGTAGGGGAATGCCGAAGCAGCATGTACTCCGAACACTTTCCATGTAACCAGAGAATGGACGTGAAAAAGTTTTAACATCATCTGACTCCCGTGCCGCCACATTGTAGTGATAAGTTCTCTTCCCGTCGTCCCGGTGTAGGGATGAGATACGATCCCCTCGAAGAGAAATGAGGGACGAACAAGTCCCTGAGTGTGGGGAAAGTCATGGGTTGTAGACATGCGACAACATATCGGAAACGACAAGGTTTTTTCCCGGGGAGTGGAGCCCTTCAACGATGCACCGAGGACGCTACGTCCAAAACACGTAAAATCAGGGGCTTTAGATGTCGCGATATGGACGGGTACCGTACATTTGCGAGCCCCCGGGGAAATTTTCAAGGCTTCTGTGAAGGTCGGACGGGTTGGCGTACATGAAATCTTGCAAGCAGAGGTATTAGGGTGACGGGTTCGTCGGGTGGGGGGAAGTGGGTCGATCAATTCACAGCGTCTGGATAGGAGCGTAGGACACGAGGAAGCAATAATGTCGATGCACAGTAGTAGGCGCACTGTGCAAAGCGTGGTGGGGCAATGAATGCAATCAGTGTGGGAACACACTTGGTTGCGACGTCCGCACATCACATCAAACTCAATACCTTGTAAGTCTTAGGGAGCATGGTCGACTGGCCACGACCACGACCCGTCGACCCAGCCCTCCTCACGACTGCCGTGACTCTCGGAACTACTTGCTTGTCACAGATTCGGACATGTCTGCTCGGCCGGACCTACACAATCGTCGACCACCTCCCACAGTCAACGAAGGCCACTTTGGCAGTGTCCGAGGAGAACCCTTCTCCGGTTTATGATGTCATCGGTGTCTTCGTGTTCCAATGCCCGGATCCGACAGGCGACCTTGGCACCCTTGGTACTTGCACGATCGAGGAAGTCAAAGCGGTACTACATAGACGAAGCTCCACATACTCAGCTGGCGGGTGGTATCGGGGCAGTCGTTACAACCCTCCAAATGAGTACCCCATGACTAGTGACTCAACGTTCGTCCCCATCGCAATCAACCCCAACTTTCATCCATTGAAGGGTGAAGCTTCTTGCTATTGATGGTGGGTCGGTCCTGTGCGTTTCCATCGAATCGGCCCGGGATAATAAGTATGCGTCGGTCACGTAGCAGCAAGGTATCATTTTTCCGCACCCTTGAGCAATGCAGTGCCACGGCTTGGCTGAAGAAATACTTTCCATTTACAGCCCATATGTTGCTCACCCCGTTACTACGAGCCCCATAATCATCCCGAAATGTGGGGAAACCCTGTCCTCCAAAGTCATTCACTCCTTTCTGAGAAACTACAGTTGCTCCCTGTGGACCCCACTGTCCAATGGTTTCGATCGTGGTTCTACCTCCGCTCTTCTAACCTAGTCTGACTAGCCACAACCCCGGTTAGGGCCTAATTGCACTGCAAGGAGATCCTCCGCTGTTTCACATCACCCCAATGACTCAGTAATACGGCCAGCTGTTTACATCCATCATCCTATTACAACATATTGATAGTGCAGTGTGAGTCTTCCCCATTGTGTTTCTGCGTGCGCAGTATTAACTTGGTCACCAGGTCCGACCCTGCAATAACAACGTTCGTTTCAACTTGCACGTATGGCGATCAATGAACAGACCCCGCAACGTGCACTATTACTCTACATGATATAACCCTGGCATATCCGAACTGCCGCGATGCGTCACATATCACATCAGCCCTCACCTGGCAGCTGACGTTTCTAATGATTGTGACGAGCACACAAAGTGAACAAGAATGACTGCGGACATGCACGTTGAAGTTTCAACGATGGAAGAACCACAGCATGATTTCTTGTATGATGTAACAGTAGTCGGATGACCAGCCATGCTATCAGAAGTGTGCGGCAAGGGACCTCACAAGGGCATGCTCACTCTTGGGGAAGCTGTATTTGTAGCGAACCGACCCAACTTACTGATCGGTGGAACCTTTCGGGGTGTAGACAGTCGTTGATCTGGTGTATATCACAGGTCTCCGAGGATGGGCAGCATATGAATTGGCTCCGTCCATATAGCTCAAACGCCTTTGAGCTACACCGAATTCGGTGTGCTGATCAAATAGAGGAAAGTATGCACTTGGGACACTATCGGACTTGGATGAGATTTGGATGCTCGAAATATTGGCTTCATTGTGGTCAAAAGTTAATTGTAAGGGTAAATGGATGGTTAAGGTATTCAGATGCGAGTCTTGGGCATGAGAAAGGAACAAGCATAAGGCATATTCTGATGTGAGGGATGGGGTTCAGTGACGAATGAACCTTTTTCTTTGCCAGTAGTAGGAGAATGTCCCGTCTTTTAATGCTGCGCGGGTAGAGGGACCACATTGTCGAAACTGACACTGACACCGCTAGTAGCAGTGTTCTTAGTTGGAATCACACTATTTCCATGCATCACGCAGGAGAACAGAAGGGGAATAAAAAGGTAAGTACTGCAGATATGCAGATGAACTGGCCAGGATTCCCCAGTACGTACATCAGTGTCGGGTAGCTGCGGTCGGGAGTTACTCGATGGTGTAACAAGATATCAGTGACGGGATCTGCCTGGTCTACGACCTAGCCGAACCGCCACGAAGTACTTGGATAGTAGAAGACTCACCCAATACAATGATATAGAAAAGAAATCGTGCACCTTACAGTAATTCCATAGTGCCCATGTAAAGAGGGCCTTCGCCTACACCAACATAACGAGCGATCGAGCCATTCAGTAAGCCATTGAACGTCAACTAAGGTACATGCCAAATAGAGTCCGACTTTGCCCATTCATGTCATGTCCTTCATCCTCGTGCATCGCCCCAAGCCAATATTTACGATGGAAGCTCTGCGCGGGAGGGAACAAGACCAGGTACAGAGAACAACACAACGGAAAATAGTTCGGGTAGGACAGCAAGCGGATACCACAAGTTTTCATCGTTTTGCTTTGCGGCATTATTAACGGTCGCGACGAAAAACGCTTGACGTGCGAGGAGAAGGAGCGAGATAAGACAGAGAATATAGATGCCATGTCTCGCGCCAAATGCGCCATCAGACACTTTATGTGTGCCGTCTGCGGAGACACGAAGTTGGACGAGGTCAAGGCCCTGATAGATGCGTGTGTCCGTGAATCACTTACAAGTGGTTGTAACCCGCACCAAGATGATGGTCTGGAACGCAACAAGGATACAAAGAATGAGAAACATGTACAGGGCAACTTTCCGCAGAGTATTGCCAATGTCCACTGTGTGTTGCGTAGTGCCGACGGCAGATTCGATGACACCTGTGATGCCGACTCCAACTGCCGTAGCCAACATGATACGGAAAATCGGGCGCCTTCGTGTGATCATAGAAATAGGACCATTCGGGAGGGGCGCGTCGGAGATCAAACCACTGTGAAATGGTTAGCCATGTTTGCAAATGCTAGAGACAAAGTCCCAACCGATCAATAACAAGCGTGTATGCGGAATACAGCAGACCAAAGAAGCCAACGTTGTACAGGATTTCATACGCGATAAACAGCTGGAGATTCTGCCCGTCTTCTGCTACAGAAGCCAGAAGGGCTCTAAGCACGAAGGCAGCAATTCGCACTGAGAGTGTCGTCAGACCGTGTTGGAGTGCAGAAAGTCTATAGCTCACCTGCGCAGAACAAGGCAATAACCACGAAGACGTAAGTTGGGCGTAAAATCGCCTGTCTGATGTACAGTACAAGTAAAGGCACGTAGAGGATGGCAAAAATCACGGCGCCAGCGACGGATTCGATACCATATGCCTTTGCGTAGTTGAACCCAGATGGTGCAGTAGTCATAGCGTTAACTGAATGATAAAAATGAACGAGCGACGGTGTATACAGATCAACTGCAGTGGTGGAAAGAGGGAAAAGACTGGCGCTATTTGTACGCTCAGCGAGCTTGTCATCACTCAATTGTACTGCCTTGTTCTTGACGTGCAGTGTCAGCTTCACTGCCACCGCTTGGAACTCGGGTCCACTGTTACGTAATATGGGCATTGGTCAATGCAACAGCTTGTTATCGACTGGTTGCACGTCGCCGTGCCATCGCAAATCTGCATGACATCCTTGGTGCACCTATCCTTGCTAAACCGCGAGGGGAAAAGCTCTGCCCAAGCGTTTTCATGGATTTACTATGATTTCGTAGCTGAGCTAGTGCTCGAGAACCAAACTATTTCTCAGTGGGTATCATTTCTCGCCGTGGACTGAAGAGTTACAGATGGTAGACCCGGCCACGTGCTACGGCTCTTCAACCTCTATCGTGCCGTGCCCATGTGCACCAGCCTACACCTTCAAAGGATCCCCACCTCTACAGCGGTACTCCATGTGTTGACAACTTGCCATACGTTCACATTCTAATCACGCTGGTGACGCCAGTTTGTGAAACTGCGACAAGGTCTTGTCCCGCCCTACCGCGATCCGAAATTCATCCATCAGTAGATCGGCGCTGAATCTATACAAAAATCCAGCAGTGGATTAGAGTGTCTGCTGGTACTGAGAACGCGCGACCTGCCGCACGTCTCCAGCGTGTAAATGTCTGTGGTCACCCCGCCGTTAAGCCCGTGCGCTATCCTTGTTTTGAAAGGCCCTTGCAGGCAGTGAAGACTGAAACTAGCATTAGAACCTCTACTCGTCACGGGGAGTGAGCGAGAATGGGCAACTCGGACCTGCCACACGCTCCCAGCATGTTGAATGTCTGGACGACCTGCTGTTAAGCCCATGCCCTGTGTATTATTACTTGATCATAGTACATACATAAAATGGAAGACAACGAAATTGCGGTGTAGAAGAGGTAGGGTTCTGGGTAACTGGTTCATGTAGTTTCTCTGGGCCGTGCATCTAGTAAAGCGGCATCCAAGTATAGCGAGAGTATTATGATGTTGATGGGAATAGCAAGACTCGGCATGGGCACTTGCCACATCCGAACTGTACCATGTCAGGTAGCCTTCGAATGTCGATCACGAAGTCAGTCGACAAGTGCCCACTGCCTAGTCGACCTTCGAATATGTAGATCTATGCTCAGATCAGTGGAACCGAACAAAACGACGTGCGATCACGGAATTCTGGCAGGGAAAGTTAAATAGCGATATCGCGAGTAGGCGGCACGAAATAACAAGAGGCATTACACTACTTCACGTTCGTGATAATCACCTGGATTTCTGGGTAATGGCACCACTGACCTAGGGTGTCTTCTTGAACAGGTTCCACTGAAGAGCTTGTGGAGTTTGAATACTATTACCAATTCACGGTCCACCGTGTAAGTCCAACAACAATAGTCGAATTACGAGCGCTACACGCTTGCCGAAAATTTGTGAATGGAGTCAGGAAGCACTGGGATTTGCCCAGACTACCCCCCGAAGGGGGTAGTGTATAGTAGTCTGTGTGCGAAGAGAGGTATCCCGGGCGGTCAAATCTGTTTGCTGTGTCCGTCGGACGCCCCTCTCCTAAGATCGCGGGCCGCGTATAGTACTCACAGGGACAGGTAAAGGGGCGGGTTTGGGCGTGCGGTTTCGGGCCTGCGAAAGCTCTCGTCATGGGGCTTAACCGTTACCCCGACCGCCGCCCTTCCAGGCTGTTTAGGTGAACTACTACCACATACGAGGGGAGTAGGCCGAAGCGTGTGAGCTGGCAGCGACCCGATGCAAGCATGGTCTGAAAAACTGGGTGAAGGCGGGTGGGGACAAGGAGGCTTCTTTGTCAGCGAAGCCCCACAGGCCAGCCGGGCGAGAATGTCCCTTTCGGGAGCACGCCAGCACTTTCTCGTCGTGCAGCACACTAGCCAGTGTGGATCCTCTCTTGCCATACCGCTCCGACGAGTGGCACGGAAGAGGTTCAAGACAAAAGCTTACATAAGTAAATACAACAGTGACTTCAAAACGAGCACCAGCTGCTGTACAGTCGTCTTGAAAGTTGCGCGAGCTCCTTGGCCCCCGAGCATCTCAGCGATCGCAGAAGCTTATATTTTACAGCATGGGTTTACTCGAATTGCTTGCAATTTTGCAAATGCCGGCGGCGTTTCCTCGGGTAACTTTGCAGATCGGCACATTGTTTTCGGCTTCTTTTCGCTTGCGACAGCATAGAAATGCTAATCCCCTTCGCGATTATCTTCCTTTCGCCCCCTTCACGATTTTCCCATAGCCAGCCATCACCAATTGCCCTCGCTTTTCTCAATAAGCAGAGGCATTTTGAAAAATGAAGCTCTCGAGGGGTCTGTCTCTGTTGTCACTGCTGCCACTTACATTGGCGGCCCCACCAAGTTCTGCTTCTTCAGGCAACTCAGCCTTTAGTGGTCACATCTCCATGGGTTGGTTTGCAGACTGGCATGACAATTTTACTGTTTCCAACATCAATTGGGGGGGATATAATGCCATGGCATTCTTCACGTCAGTTATCAGTCTGGTTCAGGTTCTCTCATTACATTTCCACTCAGTGCTCAACCAGACAATAACTTGAATGTTTTTCTGGAAGGCACCAATGTCGAGAGCATGTTGAACCAATTTGTTTCCGCTGCTCGTGCGAATGTCAGTCCCTGTTGACTTTCGTTCTCATTATTTATTCTCAATCATCCTCCAGAATGTCAAAGCCCTTTTGACTATAGGTGGCTGGACTGGTTCTATCTACTGGTCTTCCTCCGTAGCGACAGTTCAGAACCGCACAACCTTTGCTAACAATGTCGCTCAATTTGCCCGTAAACACAACCTCGATGGCATTGATTTTGAGTACGTTTGCTGCTGTTTATTTTTGATTTTCGCGTTTAATAACCATACACATTAGCTGGGAGGTTCCCGTTGGAGGAGGCATGCCCTGTAACATAGTCAACTCCGACGACACTGCCAACTTCTTGGAGTTCATCACAGAGCTGCGTCAACTAGTTCCCGATCTCATTCTTTCCGCTGCTGTCGGCGTTCTCCTCTTCCTTGATGCAACTGGGCACCCAATATCGGATGCTTCTGGTTTCGCCAAGCAACTCGATTGGATTGAAGTGATGAATTATGACATCTTTGATCCTCTGTTCGCCACCACCACCGGCCCTAACGCCCCTCTGGACGACTCTTGCTCTCCGCACCCCAGTGGCTCTGCTATGTCTTCTGTTAGGGCCTGGATCGAAGTTGGGTTCTCTCCGAACCAGATTGTTCTCGGCGTTCCTGCATACGGTCACAGTTTCTCGGTGCCTCGTTCTACCGCAGTCTCCAGTGGCAACCAACTCGAGATCTACACGTCTTTCAACAGGGACAACACTCCTCAGGGAGATGCCTGGGATTATGTTCCTTCTGGTTCCGTGGACACTTGTGGTCAACCAGAAGGACCCAACGGTATTTTCAACTTCTGGGCTATGGTTGGATACGGCTACTTGAACCCGGATGGAAGCATCGCATCGGGCATGCTTAGCACCTTCGACCAGTGTTCTCAGACTGTGAGTACCATTCCGCTTTGTTTTCCTGAAGTTATCTCAAGCTGGTTTCTTCCATCCTAGCCATTCGTCTATGATACCAAAACAGAAGTCTTGATCTCCTACGATGATCCTAAGTCATTCAGTGCGTCGCTTCAGTTGGTTCATTGTAGTACATTAATTCTGACGTTCTTCGGGCAGCTGCCAAAGGTCAATATATTTCCCAAGCCGGTCTTCGCGGGTTCGCGATGTTCGAAGTTGCTGGTGACTACAATGGCCTACTCCTTAACGCCATCAACAAGGCCATATCATGATCGACATAATGATACATTGATCTGATTTACTTTCTCCCCTTACCTTCACTGACATGACTATGATTCTAATCATGTGTTTCTGATACTGAGACGGATATTTGTTTGTACGACCCCCCTCTTTAATAGATGGGCGACTATATTGATATGGTCCTTGTTTTTTGTCTGTGTTTCAGGATCCAGTATTGTTTACATTGATATGTTGTACTACCTGGAATTCGTCTGAAATGAAAATCGTACTGTGGGTTACGAAAGTAAACAATTCCAAGAGCCCCATTCCTTCGAGGATTGCGAAATCTCTCAAAGCCATATCCCAATAAATGAAGATAGCCGTTGCTAGGAGTGGCCAAAATAGGCCTGAGAGCTCTGTCTAGCTTATATAAGCTTTGTCCGTCGACGGTATTTCGTATCATCTCTCCTTCTTACTCTAGCCTACGCAGTCGACGTTCTCTTGTCTTACTTCTATTTGTGCCATCGAGGTCAGTTGTTGCGCCTGAGCGGTAAGCTTTTAACTTCGTAATATATACTCACAGCGTTGTTAGCTGTCTGCTTACTGTAATTAATCAATTCACTCACCCTTAGAACCGAACAGAACATCATCGCGCGATCCTGCAAGACTTCTGGCAGGGAAGATCAACAGTGATGAAAGAACAAAGGCATCACTTCACGTTCTCACCTGAATGATTTCTGGTAACGGCACCGCTAACCTACATAGGGGGTTTTCTTGAACAGATTCCATCGAAGAGCTTGTGTTGTTGGAATGCCATTCCACGCTGAACGGTTTGTTGTGGAGAGCAAAGAGTAGAAATAATCGGCATTGGAACGAGCTCACCACGAAACTAACAGGTGAAAGAACCGCTGTTTGGCGGCTGTCTTGCACTTGAGCAAGCTCTTTCTGGCTCCGGAGCGTCTGAGCATCCAAGGAGGTGTCTTACAGAAACGCCGGTTTACTCAAAGCGCTTCCAAACATTGACATCTCTTGGACGTTTTCTCAGGTCACTGTGTAGATCGGGACAATGTCTTCGACTTCTTTTCTCTTGAAACTGTACAAAAATGCATCTCCTCTTCCCTTTGCCCCCCTCATCAGAAAACCACGACTGATTACCCTCTCTTCACCCCACCAAGCAGCGGCGTTTTGAAACAATGAAGCTTCCGAGGGGTCTTTCTCTTTTGACAGTATTACCACTAACATTAGCGTCCCCACCAAGTTCCATCGCTTCGGGCAACTTGGCTTCTGGTAGTCGTATCGCTATGGGTTGGTTTACAGACTGGCGTGTCAATTTCACTGTTTCCAACATTAATTGGGGGGGATACAATGTCATGGCATTCTTCGCGTCAGCTATCACTCTGGTTTTGTTCTTGCTTTCTCCTCATCACCTTCCTATCCAGTGCTATGCCAGACGGTAATTTAAGTATTACTCTGAACGGCGCCAATTATGCGAGCATGTTGAACCAATTTGTCTCCGCCGCTCATGCGCATGTCAGTCCACGTTACCTTTGGTTTCCGTTATTTGTTTCTACTCATCGTCCAGAGTGCCAAAGCCTTTTTGACCATAGGCGGCTGGGATGGTTCTGCCTACTGGTCTTCTTCCGTAGCCACAGTTCAGAATCGCTCAACCTTTGCTTACAATGTCGCTCAATTTGCCCATGCGTACAACCTCGACGGCATTGACTTGGAGTACGTTCGCCGCTATTTATATTCAACTTTCGTGCTAAATACCCATACATGTTAGTTGGGAGTATCCCGGTGGAGGAGGCAATGACTGTAATACAGTCAACCCTAACGACACAGCCAACTTCTTGGAGTTCATCAAGGAGCTGCGTCGGCAGGCTCCCGGTCTCAGTCTTTCTGCTGCTGTCCCCATCAAGCCCTTCGACGATGCCACTGGGCAACCAATATCTGGTTTTGCTGAGCAACTCAATTGGATCGAGATCATGGCCTATGATGTCTTTGGCTCTTGGAGTAAGGTTACCGGCCCTAATGCCCCTTTAAACGACACTTGCTCCCCTTACCAAGATGGCTCTGCGGTTTCTGCTGTTGCGGCCTGGACCAACGCCGGGTTCTCTGCAAATCAGATCATTCTCGGTGTTCCCTCGTACGGCCGCAGTTTCTCTGTGCCCCCTTCCACTGCAGCCCCCAGTGGCAATCAACTCGAGATCTACACGCCTTACACCAGCATTCCTCAAGGTGATCCCTGGAATAATGCTTCTCCTGCTCATGTAGAGGCTTGCACTCAGTCAGGAGTACCCAGCGGTGTTTTTGAATTCTGGGCTATGGTTGGTTACGGCTACTTGAAATCTGATGGAAGTGTCGCATCAGGCATGCTTAGCACCTTCGACCGATGTTCGCAGACGGTATGAACCTTTTCCTCTTTGTTTCGATGTTATTTTAATTGATTTCTTCCCAGCCATTTGTCTATGATCCCAACACGGAAAGCTTAATTTCCTATGATGATCCTCAGTCATTCAGTGCGTTATCTCAGTCGATGCATTGCAGCATTGTAACTCTGACATCTTTCTTCGGGTAGCTGCCAAGGGTCAGTATATTGCTCAAGCCGGTCTGCTCGGATTCTCGATGTACGAAGTCGGTGGTGATTATAATGGCCTACTCCTGAACGCCATTAACAAGGCCATGTCATGACCTCCTATCATTACACGAGATGGTGGACTTATCTGTTTTGTTTTCGCTCTTTACCTTCACTCTTTGACATGCCCATTGCGACCCGTCTCTGTTAATGTCCCACAGTTCGCATCGGAAGATGTATGGAATGGGGACAGTGTATGCGTGTCCAGTTTGTCATAGGCTTCTGATTCTAAGGCAGATATTTGTTTGTATTCTCCCCTCTCTTATTTGGTTGGCACCTGTACTGATATATGTGGTCGATCCTCGTTTCTTATCCGAATTCAGCGCTTCGGGATTCCGTATTTCTTGGCATCTGTACGCTGTATGTTTAGAATTCGTTTTAAATGAAAATTGTACTGCAGGTGATATATACCAGGTGTTGCGCTGTGATTCCAATGCCGAGAACGGTAGTGTGCAAATGGACATTCTTCTTTCCACGTCTATATGAGAGGTTTTAAGGATGTCAGCATATTTGCTTCCCAGAAATACAGAACGAATGGATCACCCAAAGAGAGTATGCGCAGTAGTAGTTAGATTGTGTCAATTTCAAATGGATCGGGAATAGGAATGATAGGGACATGTACTATCATGCAAGCGTGTTGCAAGGAGGCAGCAACCAGTACCTCCCCTCCCCACCTTACCGTGAACTGAAGAGTCGGAGATGACTAGACTCCCAGCAGTGAAGAATGTGCTACCTTGTTAAGGCTCTTCGAGCTCATGAGCGCCACCCTGTGTTGGCTACTTGCAATGAAAACACACGATAACCATGTATTTGAATCCATTGCTCATAGCAAGGGAAGCCTGTCCCACCCCACCACGATCTAACATCTCATCCGACGAGCAGATGGGGATCTCGTCAAAAAGCCTTGCGTTAGAACCTCTGCTGGTGCCAAGAGCGTGAGGCCTGCTGCACATTTCCAGCGTGGAGAAGGTTTGTGGATGCCCCGCCGTTAAGCCCGTGCACTATCACTGAACAAGGAGATAACGAGATTGCGCCAGAAATGGTACATGAAGAAGCAGGAAGGGTTCTGGGGTTAGTCTAGTTTCTCTGGGACTCCGTCATTCTAACGACGACATACTTCATACCTGCATTTGTACTGTTGCTTACCGCGCGCTCGATGATCAGTGTCCAGGATAGAGACGCTGAGGGCTAATATTACATGCTTGTATATTGCTATGCTAGCACTATACCAACCGTACCTGACCATGATCAGCACAAATAACCTTTGGCTATCGATAATTGTCACCGTACCAAAACTTCATCAACACCCGACCGTGCTTAGGAAACCTGGGTGGCCTTTCGTCATGACGTCGGTCGATCGAAACCTGCTGCGCGGGTTGGTGGAATGGAAGTGTCGGTTCAGTAGGTGAGTGCTCCAAGTACGAACACCGCGATCGTGTGATTCTGGCGGGGAAGTGGATGGGCCATGGAGGCGATTGGAACACGGTGATATCGTGTGCCGGACGGTGATGAAAAAGAACAAAGGGTGTGCACCTTCGTGATATCGCCTGGATCCCATGCGGATCGGCACAACCGACCTAACTCATGAGCTCTTGAACAGGTTCCACACTCGACATCGACTCGAATCGACACCACAGTTGCCTGCGTCGAGTGCCATTGACGGCAAACAGTGGAGCGGTGGATAAAGAGCCACAAAGTGGAGGCGTCAAACAATGGAGGGCATCGGCGTTTAGGCAACCGCATTGTCTTCGGCTTGTCTTCGCTTATTGCCACGGTACAAAAGCACATCCCCCTCTCCTCCCATTAACATTCTTTGCCCCTCTCACGATCCTTCCCTATCCTTCGTTTCGTGCTGAAGTCGGCACCCACCCACCACCCTCGCTTTACGCTGATTTTCTCTTCTCTTTCAAGTAGAGGCACTTTACGCAATGAAACCGAGTCTCTTTCTTTTCGCAGTACTGCCGCTTGCATTGGCAGCCCCGATGTGTTCATTGAAGAAGACGTCTACTGCAGCCACACCCACATCGACGGGGGCGGCGCCTGCACCAAGTTCAGCCCCTCCTGGCAACACCTCTCGCGTCTCCATGGGCTGGTTTGCAGATTGGCATGACAATTTCACTGTGTCCGATATCAACTGGGGAGGATATAACACTATGGCATTTTTCACGTCAGTTGTCTCTCCCTGGTTGTATTTCTACCTTTCCCTCATCACCTTTCTTTATTCAGTGCTCAACCGGACAATAATTTAAATGTTCTTCTCAAAGGCACCAATGTCGAGAGCATGTTAGATCAGTTTGTCTCCGCCGCTCATACCAATGTCAGTCTTTGCCTCTATTCGATTCCTTTTTACCGGTTTCTGATTATCGTTCAGAATGTCAAAGCCCTTTTGACCATCGGCGGCTGGACTGGCTCTGTCTACTGGTCTTCCTCCGTTGCTACATCCCAGAATCGCTCGACCTTTGCCAATAATGTTGCTCAATTTGCTCATGCGCACAACCTGGACGGTATCGACTTCGAGTACGTTTGGTCACTATTTTATTTTTGAGCCTCATGCTTAGTTATCATTTAGTTGGGAGTATCCCGGTAAACAAGGCATGGGTTGTAACATAGTCAGCCCCAACGATACAGCCAACTTCTTGGAATTCATCACAGAGCTGCGTCAACTAGCTCCCAATATCACTCTTTCCGCTGCTGTCGGCATCCTGCCTTTCGTTGATACCACCGGGAACCCAACGTCAGACGCTTCTGGTTTTGCCAAGCAACTCGATTGGATCGAGATCATGAACTATGATGTCTTTGGTACTTTCAGCACAGTCACTGGACCCAACGCCCCTCTGAATGACTCTTGCTCTGGCAACCCCAGCGGCTCTGCGGTCTCCGCCGTTGCGGCATGGACCAAGGCCGGGTTCCCTGCGAATAAGATTGTTCTTGGTGTTCCCGCATACGGCCACAGTTTCTCAGTGCCTAGCTCCACGGCAGCCCCCAGTGGCAGCCAACTCGAGATCTACACGTCTTTCTCCAAGAGCAACACCCCTCAGGGAGACGCATGGGATTACATTCCTCCTGGTTCCGTAGACGCTTGCGGTCAACCACAAGGACCTAACGGTGTTTTCAACTTTTGGGCTATGGTTGGATACGGCTACCTGAAATCTGATGGAAGTGTCGCATCGGGCATGCTTAGCACCTTTGACCAGTGTTCACAGACGGTGAGAACCTGTCCCTCCTTTGCTTTGACGTTATTTCAACTGCTTTATTCTTTTCCAGCCATTTGTCTACGATCCCAAAGCGGAACTTTTGATCTCCTATGATGACCCTCAGTCATTTGGTACGTCCCTTCAGTCGATGCATTGAGATACTGTAATTCTGACATCTGCCGGGCAGCTGCAAAGGGTCAATATATTTCTCAAGCCGGCTTGCGCGGGTTCGCGATGTACGAAGTCGCTGGTGACTACAACGGCCTGCTTCTCAATGCCATCAACAAGGCCATGTCGTGATTGTTTGCCCGTATCCCCGATGATGGAATCATCTCTCGCCCAGGATTTTTTCCCTTCTTTACCTTCGCTCTTTGACCATGACCTTGAGACTGTTGACCCGTCTCCGACAATATCCTGCACTCGCATCGGAAGATGGATGGAATTTGAACACAGAATGGAGAAAGTGTATGCATTAGTTTATTGTCTGCTGCTGACACCAGAGCAGTTATTAGCTTAGAACTCGGTCCCTCCTTTGATAGGTTAGCGACTATATGGATGTAGTCGACGCTGTATGTTACGATTAGTGGCCCAGGGCCTGTATTCCTTGCACCAATGTATTCGGAATTGGTCTAGAATGGGTGTCGCGGCTTGTGATCCTACTTTGGATGCCCAGACTGTCGTTGTGCAGGGAGCGCTGGGCGAGATATGACATACGTGGTATACATATGTACTAGCATTTTGACAGCTGTTGGTTTCAAGTTGATGCTCGCATTGAAACAGGACCTTTGTGTTGGGGTCAAAAGCGGCAAAGGGATCACTCCTGAAGAACGGGCGACGCTTTCGATTTCCGTTACTATATCAGCGAGGGGATAGTGTGGAAGGAGTTACAGGGCTTCTCGAGTCGTCCCTTGGTAAGTACATGGGATCAGTCACGTACTACAAGGTTGAGTTCATGATATGAGTATACGGGTGCAAGTGACGCTTGAGCGCTGAGCTGTGGAGGAACTAAGTAGCAACTGGCCAAATCTTCCGCCATCTCAGGGCATCCCATGAACCTTGTCCCATCTGAATAGCACATGAATCCCGAGAATATGGCTGACAAGGGTCATCGGCTTCGAATGGGAATCAGCCCCTATGGGAAGTAACGCTGTTGATGAAAAATGGCGCATCCCCAATATAGCTAAGTAAAGGCATAACCTTGTCATGGACAATAGCAGCCCCTCGTCCTTAGGGATCACGAGGTCGACGGACCTGCCAGCAGCAGTCAGAAACCGTTTCCCCAGTAGGCCGTCTTTGCCCCGCAAAGTGCCGCGGACGTGATAGAAGTTGATGCCATTAATTGATGACCTTTCGATCCGAAGAGTAACGGTACTAACAAATCTTGAGTGACATACTATGCATAATCTCGGTCACCTACTGTGTTGCCTACAAAAACCTTGAGTCTGCGAGAAGAAAGGGAGGCCTGACATTGGATTACGGAGACAATTGAATGCCGAGAATAAATTGGGGTATACTCACCTTCGCGGTATATGAACGTCCAAGGACACCCATTACTAGTAGGTGAAACCATGGAACGGTCCTTGGGAAAACTCCCATTTATTTCCGTCTCCCCATGGGTTTTCCCGGAAATAGCGACATCTTACAATGGAGGTTAACTGCGATCGATCCGTAGGTACGGTCCTTGATACGACCATTCATGAAAGCCCCTGGCGTTATGTAAAATGTTTTTCTCGAAACTGCTACTCACAGTTCGTAAATTCTTGCTGCGAGCCCCGAGCGAGGGCCAGAAACGGACGCAGTACGAATTTACTTCCTTCCAAATGATATACTCCAAATTACGGTGTGATCGCAACAGTGGTTATGTCGGAGTACAGTACAAATGCTCCCAAATAGCGTCGTGACAACGAACATGTACAACAAGAAGGGAATACAACCAGTCGATTATATTAGGAGACAATCATGAATAATGGTGATGATGACGGATGCGAACATGATATGATACGGTATGATATGACATGAGCGTGAAGATGTCAAAATGTGTAAATGTTTTCTTGTGCGGAGGGTGCAAGGACAAGCGAGCCCATAGATAAATATATGGCACCTTGTATGCTCAATGAAAACTAAAAAGACAAAACCTGCCGGAAAAATAGACGATTATATAGGTGCAGAGCGCTGATGAGCGCTTTTTGCTCTCCGATTGCGGCGAGAAGTCTGGGCGGTCGGAAAAATCAGGAAGATCTGAAGTAAAAGGGGCGCGGAAGCCATTGGAGGAGGAGAAGGTCCGAAAGCTGTACCTCACCGGCACATCAATGACCAGGATCTAGAATCCTTGGGCTGTGAGACACTCGCCCGGATTGAGACGGCATCACCGCGAACCAAGCCCTGGCCCATTGCTAAGTTCCAAGCCGACCTTCTGCACAAGCTCCATTCCCAGGGGGTGGAGCACATCGTGCCAAATTTTGCGCCGCCTCCGCCCCTCGAAAATGCCTGCGGAGCGTTCGCCCGTCTCGCCTTCCGGTCCGAAAACGAAGACCTTTCCGCGAGTGTTGTCCCATGGGCGTTCTCCCCAAGCGAATGCGATCCAGCGGGATTGAATTGCGTCCCGCACACGTCCGTACGACCACTCATCAACCACAGGACGAGCCCATCCCCCAAACGGCGAGACGCGGTTATCGTATTCAAACCGGTCCACCCCCATGGATTCCACGTCTTCCAGTGAGATAGTACTGCCAAGGAGACCGCCACAATCGTCTCCAGACGATATCTCGGACGACGGGAGAGATGGGAGGTCATCATTTGCAAACGACAGGGGAGATGAAGACGGCGAGAGGGGTAATGGGAAGTTGTCGAAGAGGTATATGAGATCCGCGATGTGGTGGGGGACTCCACGAGCAGGACCTTCCTGGTCAAAGACGTATCGCCAAACTGGCCGGCCACACCGCTGAGCAGCCTGGTAGACGCATTCGGTGGGCCAGGATATAAGGGCGTCTTCCACCAACTCCAACACACGGTCTGGTAGCTCGTCGGTGATGTGCGGCGCAATGTCGTAGGCATTGAGGAGGGCTGTAGCCTTATGGAGAGACTGGCATATGGCTCGGAGACGTCTGACGACACCAGAAGCTGCCCAGCGGGAGGTGGAGTCTGACCAAAGGTCCGAATCACAAGTGCAGTCACCGATGATGAGGGGTTGGAGTCCGGATATATTTGGAGGGGGGAGTCCTCGCCCGTTCGGATGAGGGCTGCGGCTCCTACTCTTCAATTTCCGCACACTCCAACGGAGTGCAGCAGTCAAGTTTCTGTCTTGAGGACCTTTGGCTACTTCGTCTGATTCGGTGGATGGGAAGAGGATATCGCGCCACCCGTTCAGGAAGAAGACACCGTCATCGACCGCGCGGATGGGGCAAGGTATTTCTGCAAGTGTATCAGCACGGATGGCGCGGAGTTGCTCTACTGTCGAAGCGTGGAGGGGAGAAAGGGCCTTGGAGATCTGCCAGCCGGCAGCATGGATACTAGGCACGTTATAGTTGAAGATAGCGCTCTGTACGATTGCGCGAGAAAAGAGCTGGTGCCTTTTGTTGGCATTGGAGTAAAGGTGGTGAACGATGTCAGCTGCACCGGTTGACGATCCGAAGAGGATGACATTCGAGGGGTCACCGCCGAACTCGGATATGTTCTCGTGCACCCACTTCAGCGCAGTACGTTGATCGCGCAGACCTAAGAAATCGGACCGGTGAGGTGGGGACAACGAGGGACGGAACAGTGCGGACCATAATTACCGACACCTTGATCACCAGCTAATCGATTATCTTCGGCGATTGACGCACTTGCAGCAAAACCAAAATAGCCTAGTCTGTAACTGGGAAGCGTGGAGTCAGGGTGGGGAAGCTTCTGGCACGTAAACAGGAAGGCCTACTTTATAGTGACGACGATAATTGGTTTACCGATACACACGCTTTTTCGAACGAGAACGCCACCGTCATACATCCAGTGAGAACCAGAACCGCCGTTGCCTCCTCTATGAGAAATAAGCGGGCTGAAACAGGATCATTGAAGGGCATTTTACTCACCCGTGAATCCAAACCATGACTGGAAGGCGAGATTCAGTGTTTTGGTTAGCAGGGCAGGTGATGTTTAAGTTGAGACACTTGAATTCATCTTGGGGGAGGCATTGCCCGGGCAAATCTCTGTCTCGGAGTCCGATGAGCTCGTCCTCGAAGCTCTTTTGACTGCTCTGAGGGCATATCGGACTAGGGGACGGATTGGCTGATGGTGACGGAGAGGGAGTGCTATTCAGACGTACCCGTATTTAGTTGCATCGACTGCTGGGGGGTAAGATGTGCGCATCGTCGACTGACGGAAGCGTGCGGGGATGGAGGCATATTCGATACCACGAAACTGGTGTATTTGCACATCAGATGTGGAGATCGGGTGTTCGATGCCCTTGAAGGTCGTTTGGAGACCAGTATGGCGGAGGAAGGTGCGAGGCGGCTCAGGGATCATGGTGGACAAGTTGAGTGCAAGGAAGGGGACGGGGAATAAATAAGAGGGAAGGCGAGACACGGGTTCATTTCAGGCATTTGCACCACGGAACACAGTCTTAGAGACCGATTTGCTCGACGCATTGAAGAAACTGGTCTAGAGTGCCCGAAATGGCAACTCAGGTACACGTGATCTGGGGGGGGTGGAGATCTGGATCCCTGTGGAACCCGCCAGCGTGCCTCTGCAGACGCAAGATATGACACAAACAGCCCAGTGAATGACGTACGAGAACAACCCGGGATCACTCGGATCTGGGACCACCAAACATGCGCTTGCAACGACGTGGAGCTCACCGATCGCAGAGACACACACTCGCAGACAAGCCATGAGTCGTCTCATTGAAGGGTACAGGAAACAACTGCTAGTACTGTCTACAAGACTCGTACCCAGCCTTGCGCCGTGATTTCAAGGAACTGCGGATGGCCGAATTCCATTAGGAAACTGTGGTTCAGACTCGCACCTCGCTTACCGTAGAGCGATCGTTGGTGTGGGCATGAACCTTCACTGATCGTACACTTGAACGCACGGGTGGATGGAGGGGCTTCACGAGGGTCGTCGACACGTTCATTCGCTCTTATCACTTTTGAACTTGCCTTTTCTTCGCGTTTTTATCGGATCGATGCGACTTGATGGCCATCGATAAGCCAAAAATGACGAATCACATCACGTGATGGTCTTCGAGTGGAGCACGCAAGTGATCAGAACCAGTGAGTTACCTCGCGCGTAAACCCACAACCAACTACAGCATCTCATCCTATGGGCCCTTATTAGGGGTGAGGACCGCGAATTGCGACTGATTCACATAGACTCGAGGAGTCACCGACGTTCGTGGGTACTAAGGGAGCCAAGACAGCGGCCAATGTCGAGTTCAGGAAACGTTCGCAAGCTTGAAAGCTTGGCTGCGCAATACTAGTCACACCATGGGACACGTCAAGTTCTAATAATAATAAAGTTGTCACTACTGTAAGTCTTACCCATCACCATTGACTATGGTTGCGATGGCCGCTCCGGGGCTACAACAATCAAATATATGACAATGCCTACTGCTCTTCTCGTGGACGATTGGTGCCGCGCCAGTCAATCTGGTACTACCAAGCGAAATCCTGCTGCTTTGGCTTGTTCTGCTTCCCTTAGTTATTTTTCGCTCGGGTTACCTGCTGTCATTGGCTTAGCAGCGAAACTCATGTCATAAAAGCACTGCTGAATGTCCTCACAATGTGCACACCCTGCACTCGATCCCTCTTTCTTCAAAAGAACACCCGCGACTCCAGACCATTGCTCACTCGTATCCCATCATGATCAAACCGTGGTCCCAGGACATGAAAGGTATGTGAAGGCTTTACTCGTCCAGGTTCTCATTTGTACACTAAGTTAATACTCGTTTTCACCCATGATTCAGTGGTTTCAATCGCATTCCACTCCGTCGCAATTGCGAGCACAGTGTTCAGACTTGTGTATCGGTGGTGGATGGCCCGCTTCTGGTGGGAAGATGGATGGGCAGCTCTTGCGCTTCTTTGTGATATTGTAAGCCTTGTCAGCGCCGTGATAGTGCCTCCGCATTTGGGTCAGTAGAGACCGCAGAGTCTTGAGGTGAGCGCGCTGATCTAGAGACCGCTTCCCAGGCTGGGAGTCGCGTAGCCCTGCGATGAATATCTCGGGCTGGATGGCTGCACTATCCCTTGCTGCCGTGCTGTGGTAAGTGGTCAGTCAAAATAGTCCGAAGTTCAGTAGCGCTCAGTGTAGACTGCACACAGGGCTGCACGGCTCAGTATCCTGCTTTCGATTATGCGGGTCGGCAACCCCTCCAGGACCCTGAGGCGGATCTCTATCGCGATGGGATTCTCCTTCATGATCATGTTTCTTGTCCTACAGGGCCAAAGGGTCGAGGTATGCATCACTGTGCAATGCCGAGTGTTCAAGTCAACCGCGGTTTCCCAGCTCATCAGTGAGTATGACGAAAATGTTACACCAACCGAATCCCTCGGTGCTCTTGGCGAAAACCTCGTCAGGCACGGATAGGGCGAATCCTTCTTTTCTACATTTCCTTTCTTTACCACATGCTCACCAGTCGTATGCATCATGCAGCGGATATCATAGCGGATTTAGGCTTGGTAGTGTTGCCGATCTGGCTGTTGCGCGAGGCGAAGCTCTCTTGGACGAGACGAGTTTTGATACAGTCGGCCTTCTCGGCATCGATATGCATTACGGTCATCACAATCATTCATTCAGTCATACTTCTCAATGAGGCCTCATCAGGGGTACTCTTTTTCGGTCATTTCAAGGTCAGTCTTCACCCCACTTCTTTGATGTTCATTTGGTCTCGTCTCCGTCGTATCACCTTTGATCGCTAACTTGTGTTCTACCATATTATACAGTCAGCACTCTCACTCTTGATTTGCAATCTGCTCGTGATCATTACATTCATCTACCGGGTATGCCACAGAGGCAAGGTTGACCTCGAACAAATGGAACCGGTTCCAAAGGATCTCACCACCGTAGATCTTTATATGAATACAGGAACCAACACGAACACGAACACACACGTGGGCCTTACAACGGACGATTGGACGATGGGGACGGGGACAAAGCAGAATGATCCGATGAACGAAGTTACAACTTCCGTTTACACTGTCACTGTCGCACCTGGGCCACGAACTCAAGAACAGGTCCAGGTCCACCAGGTGGCTAGGAGCCAAACTCGCTAAATCTTATGTGGATGAGCAGTACGGACATCATGCACAGATTATCAGCATTCCGAGTCCATTTTTATTTGTATCATACGAGATACCAAGGCGTGTGTACACGAATAACCTGACTCCCGAGGTCGAAATATGTCATTGATGTTACCAAAATGCTACAGACTTAACAATACAGCGTGCAACGTGAACTATGTTGAATGTCCACTGTTGTTTATAAGGTGATCGTTGAAATCGTCCTCATCTCGCTCCCACCCTCGTCGAAAATAACGTGAAAGAATAAGGTCAGAAGATTTGACTTAGAAATCCTCCTCGATCCCGGCGGGGCGCTGGAGTGTAGACACGTCTACACCAGGCAGTGGCCACTTACGTGCGAATGCAACAACGTCCTGCCGGAGCTCCTTCACCTTTTGGGCACCAACCTTGCCCTTCGTCTCTGTTGTAGCGACCCGGATAAAGTCCTTGAGCATCTTAGAGCCAGCTTCCTTCTGGAGAAGAAGGGAGAGCTGGACGGCACAATGGAGGAACTCAGCAACAGCTTTGATGTCCTCCTCTTGCATGTTGCGTGACGTCAACGCTGACGTGCCCAACCGAATACCACCGGGGGTTTGAGCAGAGGCGTCACCAGATACAGCATTTTCTTGGGACTGGATTAATGTACTGGCAACACATGAAACAAGGAGACATACTGTTGATTATGATCCCAAGGAGGTCGCAAACCTTCTCAACCTTGCTGCCCGTGAGACCGAGGGGGCGCAGATCCCACAAGACGAGATGGTTGTCAGTCCCACCAGTCTGCAGCTTGTACCCATAGTCGACAAGAGAAGCACCGAGGGTCTTGGCGTTTGCGATCACTTGGCGTGCATACTCCTTGAACTCAGGCAGGGAAACCTGCAGGAGCGCTGTGGCGACGGCAGCGATTGTCTACGAGACATCAAGGAATCAGGTTTGCGAGTCCAACAGAAACGGAGATGAAATGCTCACGTTATTATGCGGTCCACCTTGGCATGCAGGGAAAACAGCATCGTTGACGCGCTTCTCGATGTCTTCGTGGTTGGGACCATCCTTCCTAAAGAAGATCAAGCCAGCACGAGGACCACGAAGTGTCTTATGTCTTTTCACAGTCAATCTTACTGTAATATCTTTGGAGAAAGCGCTCACGTGGTGGTGGTGACGACATCGCAGTAGTCAAAGGGATTATTAAGCTGCTGTGCAGCGACAAGACCGCTGGTGTGAGCAATATCGGCCATGAGCCAAGCACCTTCTTTATCACATATAGCCTTGAGAGTTGCATAGTCCCAATCACGAGGGTATGCAGAAGCACCACAGATGATCAAACGGGGTTTGAAAATCTTGGCCTGTTTCTCAAGACCGGGATAATCAATCAGTTGTGTTGAAGGATCAAGTGCGTAGGGGAAAGACTGAAAGTATATGGACGAAGCCGTCATTTTCTTCTTGGCTGTCTGTAGAGGATGTAAGCAAATTGATATGGGCAACCATGTACAAATCGGTACATACGTAGTATCCGTGCGTCAGATGACCACCATCAGGCAGTCCGAGACCCATGAGACGGTCTTGCGGTTGAATAAGAGCAGTCAAGGCAGCGAAACTAAAAAAAATTCTTAGCCTGTTGGAAGTAGACGGCTACTACAAAACACACTTTGCGGTCTAAGATCATGTGTTAAATCGCTAATTATTGGTAAGTCAAGGGGATTGTACTTACACTGCCGGAGTAGGGTTGCACATTTACACCCCATTTTTCAGGGTCCAAATTATATGCTTGCAAGGCTCGCTTGCGGCAGAGGATTTCGAGTTCGTCGATGTATTCATTACCACCATAGTAACGAGCGCCGGGAAGTCCCTCCGAGTATTTGTTTGTTAGGATTGATCCGTTAGCCTCCATAGTCGCAAGACTGGTCAAATTCTTGAAAAAAATATTTCAAAAATTGGAAGAGAAGGGGAGCGAAAGAGCTACCTCTGAAGCAATGAGCTCGAGACCAGAGAACTGCCTCCAAGTCTCCTTATCGATGATGTTTTTCACCTCCGGGTCGATCTCCGCCAGTGGTGTGTACAACATTTTGTTCTAGAAGAAACGTAGGTGGATCGAACTGCATAAGGTCCAACTTGCTAGACATACGAAAGCTGGTGTATTTGCAGTTGCCATTTTCCGGAGTTGAAGGAGTGCGTTCTTTTTAAGAGACGGGGAGGAGCGGAGAGTGTTAGTGAGGGGACGAGTGAAAGATCGAGTCAAATTTTGGAGCATGCTTGTTTGACAAGTTTTAAGTTTTCCAGTGTACTTAACGCCCGGATAAACCCGATCGGCTGGTTTAGGATCCAAATGAGACCCTTATTCTTTGTCTTTTGCACCCATATATCATCAGCTACTGGCATGATCGTGAGCGCTAGCAGACTGCGAACATTTCAGTCTGCAGACACTTTGCGATCAAGGGAAATCGTATAAATTGCAACTTACTGCCCAGAACCACAGTGTACGACATTGGATATCTCCGTGGCATTCTGTTAAAAATAAATAAATAAATAAACTCTGCTGGATGTCGTCGACTATGGCGGACTCTCTGCGACCACCACTGCAGTCAACAGGGCGACCCTCTGACCGCGAACCGAGCCAGGACGATCTTGAAAAACTCCGTGCTTGGCACGAGGAGCGTCTGCAGCGTAGGCTACGCGACGAGTACGAGAGCCAACAGCTGCACCTCACCGAGCTGGTAAGTGTTTACATTGAATAGTATTGGTTTATGCTGACAGCCTCTTCACAGGTGAATGACACTATAGATGCTCCTCTGCATGTTGCCAACGTAAAAGTTCATGGCGCAGCGCATACCAGCGAAGCATTTCTCGGATGGCTTATTCGCCCTCACCTTTCGTCTGTCCCGCCAGACTTGGCGGACCCGTCCGCCCAGTCGACGTTAGGTTCTGTCCTCCACACTACACGCGCGGTATCGCATTCCCTTTCGGCGACTGACCTGTTCCGCACCCTCTCTGCCCGCATAGAACGTTCTGCAGACGGCCCGCCTGGTGACGTCGATATCATTTTCAATGTCACGGAGAAAGGTCGCTTCTTCATAAAAACCGCAACGGAAATTGGAAACTCTGAGGGTACTGCTGTAAGTCCTTTGTTCCTATGGTATTTCACCTGCTCACCACCACATGCCAGTCCATCACTGCGCGCCTTTCAAACATCCTCGGCCGCGCGGACACACTCACCTTTAACTCATCTGTCGGGACAAAGACTAAGCGCGCTTTTGACGCGTCCTTTTCACTCCCAGTCATACCATCTCTTACTGCTGCTGCTTTTGTTTCCCTCCTTGGAGCGGATCGTGAGCTTGGTGTACAAGGAGGTCATGGTCGCGAGGAATGTGTTGCAATCAAAGCTGGTATAAGAAATTGGCGTAATGCTGCAGAGCGTGGCATACATGAACTTACTGCAGAGGCTCGATGGCGATCTATTGGCGGCCTAGCGCCGGATGCAGGTGTAAGGCACGTACATTGAGTCCACTGTCTGAGGATACTGGTGCTCATCCAATCGGCTTCTTCCCTTGTCACGGAAATGACCCAATTGTGGTCACCGCGGTACAAAATAACTCCTGTTGTATCCTTGTCTGGATACAGTATCCGTCAATCAGCAGGCCCCGCCCTCAAGGCTGCCCTGGTACATACCTGGACGCGTGACACGCTAGACGACCATGTTATGGCGTCTAAAGGGGCTCTCCTACGTCTCACAAATGAGTTGGCGGTGACAAAACGTGTCATTCGCAGTCTCCTTCCCTCGCCTTATATCACTAATGCCGGTGCGTTTTGGGGGTCGGGTACATCGGGAAACCCCCCATTTACAAACGTCGGAGAAGGCACAACTGCGTTCTGGAAACTAGAAGGCGAAGCAAAGCGTGGTTGGGCTCTTACAAAAGGTTTGGTGAGTAGTTTGGTTGCAGACCTGATATTCAGAGGGTATTTGAGAGCTAATTTTCCGGCTATGTCCCCACCCTCGTATTTTTGTTTCTTATTCCGTCGTTCTTGGCTTCGTGCTACGCTCTATAGGCTCTCTCGCTCTCTGCGCGCACCGGCCTCTTACGAGTTGTTGCGGGTGAACGTGACACTATCCACTGGAGTGACCGTTTCCAGCTTGGTGGTCCTCTTAGTGTCCGCGGGTTTTCAGCAGATGGAATGGGTCCACGCGAAGGCTGTGAGTGTCCGTCTTTTTCCAATGGATGTTAATGTCTGAGTTCTCCTGTGTGAACCCGCCTCTTTCTCAGCCACCTCTCTCGGCGGCACTCTCTACTATGCTCTTGGCCTCTCCCTCGTAGGTGATATCCCAACGCGGCCCACGTGGCCACTCAAGTTGCACACATGGATCAATGCGGGACGCTTGCAGGATGAAGACTCAGATGGTGGGTTTACTGAGAACCACTGCTTCTACCCCTTTCCTCATTTGAACCAACCAGTACGTTCTACGTTGCATACACTCCTCACCCGCCCGTCCGTCTCCGCCGGTCTTGGGCTTATCTATCGCCTCGACCCCGTGCGTATTGAGGCGAACGTCACATTTCCCCTTGCCGCTGCACGTGGGGAAGGCCTTCGACGGGGCGTACAGGTCGGAGTTGGGCTGGAGATGCTGTAGACTCTATGGACACTCATCGTGGAGGTAACTTACAGTATTTACAGTATCTATAGACAGACCTCATGGCAATGTTTATCGCATGAGCTTCCAGCGTAGGACCCTGTTAAATAAAAAATGATCCTTCCCGGCCGAGTGTGTCGTTCGTGCTAAAAAGACTACATGCTTTCAATCTATGGTGAAAGTTTTCCGCAACACAGTGCCATTTTTTTGTCCTCGTTAAACTTCGTGTCCCATCCATGAAAATCACCGTCAAAAGAAATATATCGCATCGAGTAAGAATGGTATTCTTCCACATCCCAGATTTATGTAGGAGTTACGCAAATCACTTGCGAGTATTACGAGTCGATCAAAATCCCTTCTCTTCATATTCAAGGGCAAATGCTGGTGAACCGGGGTAGATGACGTATCTACCTAAGATAGCTTTTTCCTCCCCGCTCGAAGTTCCGTTTTATCAAAAAATGAAAGTCCTACAAATAGCTGCCTTATGCCAGTATGAACCGTTGAAAGCGAGAAAGCACATTGTAAATGAACGTGTTTTACACATCCATGCTATCGCCAACCACAACGTGTATCACGTCGACCATCCTGGATATTCGACGCTGTACGAGCCTGTAGAAAAAAAATGAAACCGAGAATAACCTCAAAATAACGAATACACACCGATGAAACACATCCAACGGACTAACGGGGGATGAAAGTATTGTCAGCTGCTGGTCACCAAGTTCCGTGACTGGCTTGATTGGAACCCAGCAACTGAGCGGACTCGTGCCCTCCTCGTAACTCGCTTGGGATGCATATAACAGTAACCCGTCCGAAGGAACTTGTGACGTAACCGTTTGCGAAATTCGCGATTCGAGCGGGCCATGGCTCGAATCAATTGGCATCGCAGTCGGCGAAGATGGCTGGAAAGGAGCAGACGCCGGTATCTCAACCGGAATCTCTCGTGTAGAGCGCGCCATGGGTATGATGGAAGAATCCATCGTCTGAAACGTCGTGTCCGTATGATAGGGAATGGGGATGAACGATGTGGGGTACGGAAACTTGTAGGAACCTGAGTGCTGTGCTGATTGCGATTCACCTTGCTCTCCGGTAAGTGAGAAATGAAAGACAGACGATGGAGGCGAGAATTTGGGAAGCTCTGCTAGTCGTGTATCCCTCCACCAAAACCTACGAGAAGTCACGAAGTGGCAACCTCAGTGCTGATCAAAGACAAACCTGAAGGGGGCTTCACAGTCTGCGACATCCTGGCCTTTCCACTTGATAACATCGAGTACATGTACGATGCCATTTGTTGTCCAGTTGGCATCAAGAATGCAGTCCAAGATAGTCAGCGGTGGTAACGAAGATGGAAACCGCGGAAGAAGCATTTTCCCCAAGAGACGAGAACGAAGGGTAGTATTCGGTGCTGCACGGTAATGCTGAGCGTCATTGCCTCTGAGTAGACAATAGATAGCCTCACAGATACCAATTACCCCAGCAGCAGATTGGTGTGTTATTGCTAGACATCGTTTTCCAACAGGTACAGGGGCTACTGCGACCCAGGCTTGTTCTAGATCTGATGGAAGGCCGTCACCCGCCTCCATCGTGTCGTCAGCCCAGAAATTAGGTTGTTCCTTCATTTCCAGGAGCTCTGCATACATGCATTTATCCGCCCACTTGCTAGGTTTTGACTTGAACCGCTTCCGTTTGCTCTTACCACGGTTCTTCTTTGGTTTGTTGGTGTCTTCAGCCTTCTGTTCGAAGCCAACGGGTGGTTGCGAATTTGCTATCTGGGTAGTTATGGAAGCATAGTTAGCGATGCCTTCCCTAACTATCTCGGGTTCGTTATCTGCACGATCGTCTGCTTCATCATCAGATGCACCAAGGCTGAGATCAGCGAAAGCATCGAGGTGCCTAGCAGTATCGATTTTTTGGGCCCTCCTCTAGAACATCTGGGCGTTAGAAACGGCTGTGCCGGTGGGATTTGTGTGGTCTCACACACTCGTTTCTGTTCTTCGAGCGCCTGTAGGATACCCCTGTCAGAGCGGACCCAAAGATGAGTGGAGAGGGCCACTAACTTTTGCACGTCTCGCCTCTTGAGAAAGTAGTCGATCTGTTAGGACGGTTGGTGGTACTTTGTATGAAGCCCTTCTGTCGACATGATCGAACATATTGGAGGGCGACGAAGCAAGGGCAGCCTTTGTTTGCCCTTACCACCACGTGTGGCACGTGGCCATTCTCAACGATATGCACATCATACTCAAGGATTTCTTAACAGGTGTTCCGCATAGCAATTTCTGATCTCATCTTTCAGATTCCTCTAAGAAACGGACATGGTAGGTGCGTAGGTTTCAATCCAATGGTAAGTTAACGGAAGACAACGTATTTCTCATCTTTGCGGGAAGCATCTACATAGAACAGGAAGAAAATCGGACGAATAATTGGGAGATGGCTCGATGACCTATCGCGATGCCGTTACACATACTTGGAGGCAGGAGATACGAAAATGCCCTAATTGATTATTATTACTAGGTGCTGTTCTCGGTACCTATGCTGGTGGCCGTTGATCGATGAACACCCTCCGCTGGCAATCATTTATGCATTCAGATGACCATTTCGTACTTCTCATTTCTCCACAGTTCTGGAGGACAGACACAGGTATTGGTTTCCCCCTCTTAACAGATGTCAAGGCTCAGTATCATCTTTCGATTCCTTAATTCAAACACAGAAAACGAGGATGAGGTGTGCGTCGGTTCTAAACTCAAGAAGCACTTGCAAATGACTGTAACCACAAATAGCGTATTCAAGGGTATTCACCGTCATGAGGGAGATAATTTAACTATTCTCTGAATGATTGGCGGTTGGTACCCAGAGGTTAGTATGCCTTTGTACAAACTTGGAGACAGAAGACACGTAAGGCTGGCCAGACTGCGGCCAGAAACTCTCATTGGGATTTAATTTCCGTCGTGACTGGCTACCTTTCGCTGACCATCACTCGCATCTAGGCTTGATAGCGTCTCTGGTGTCTGTACACTCCCTTCTAGTGACCCAAGGTCATCTCCCAGCCTAGCGACGAACTACCGTCATGCGAATTCTTTTAGATTAAACCACTCCGGACAATAATGAAGGCACGACTAGGCCGGATAAATTCCACCGAGGTGCAGTCGCAACATGGGGTCTAACATATATCCATCGAACAACTAATGAATCATAGAATGACAGAATGAAATCCCTATCATAGCTGAAGGGACGGGGGCCGGGAGTGTAACGGTGCATGGGAAAGAAGCGGGACCAACATTTTTACCTTGCCTGCTATAGAAGGTCCATAGCAAAATCCAACTCGTCAGCTTTACTGTTCAAGTCGATACCATACTTGTCTCACGTATTCCTGGTCCAGGTGCAGATCAAGATGTCTCATCAAGGTATTTAATTTATCAGATTCCATCACAATTAAGGAAGCCAATGTATATTGGTTGGTGTAGCTCCACAACCCACGGTCTAATACATAGCAAAGGCATTTTAACAAACAATGTCGTGACGTTGACTTCTCCGAAAATGCGTTCCACTTGGGAAACTCCGATCTTTTATCGGTCTACCGACAAAGACGGAAAATATGTAGGTGGGACACTAGATCTTGCTAACAAATGCCGCTTCGCGTGGATAACATGCTCGAATGAGACAGCCAATAGGAACGGTCTGTAATGGAAATCAGCTAATCGCGAAAGATGCCAAGGAACATCCGTGTGCGGTCTCATTGTGTCGATCTATAGTAAGGGTACGGCAATGACGTTCTCGTGCCGCTAGCAAGGTTACAAAGGTACCTTCGCCAACTCCGCCGTCGATGCTGACTATGATGACTGCCAGTCGGAAACGCTTGGCCAACTAGCCAGCATCTCCCACAAGTGGACACTGTGCATGATGTCAGGCACTGGGGGGTCAGATTTTTCCATCATGCATCATTCGATGCGATTGGCCGAACAGCCAAGCGTGCAGGTAAAGAAAATGGGGTTATCAAAGGCGGTCCATCCCAGCTAATAAGATAAACGAACAAGGCAGGCACCATGATGGGATGCTAACATGGCCCTGTGTCAATACAACTTGACCTAGAATGGTTGAAACTACTGCCGTGACTGTCTCTCCTTCTAGAGGGGCGACTATCTTCCTCTACGAAGAGTCTGGCTTAGGGAGACTATGGCTGCCGTGTGGGCTTCTGACTCGAGCGCTCAGCGGCGAATGGGAGCTGATTACAGCGAGACGGAGTTTCGATGGACATCACTGAGATGTCATGACCTCTACGAGAGTTTAACCACCTTGAAGGTAGTGTGCGGGGAGCAGGTAGTGATATGTACAACAACGCAGTAATGGCACGGGTCTAATTCGCACTCAGTAGTTCCTTGTGAGTATTACATACAGGTATCTATTGGTGGGCATGTGAGGATCGATGATTAATAAGTACTTCCGGTGGGAGATATCAAGTAGGGAATCAATCTAGAAAAGCTGTTCGTGGATCAGCCCCTGCGGATGCACGAAGGTTCATAACGCCGCCAGCAACTGAACTGAATGCGTGAGCATAGAAATATCCTGCGTGTGAAAGAAGAGACTGTTCCAGCAGGGCGAGCACATCTGTCAACATAATCGACCATCCGAACTCTCTGCGGTCGTCAAACGTGAGGAGGTCTGAGATGAGAACTGCACCCTGTTCCTTGAGATAGGCGAGGTTGTCTGCGTTTCGTTCGTCCGTGGCGATATAATACCTTCAATAAACGTGAGCATAATCTTCTAATCAATATCCTGGACATGGACTGACTTGTCACCTGGTAGTGGCGGGTCTAAGTAGGTTACGGAAAGGTCTGGCGTGGCATCAGGGACGTCATACGTGTTGACACTTCCACCATGGATAGATTCTAGAATACGCCGGCCCTCGTCCAAGTGCCGCTTGATCCGTGCAAGATGGGCCCTGAAGTCGTATTCCATTGCCCAGTTTAATCTTACGACTAGAAAATGACTGATTAGCCGCATCACAGGAAGAAGACACGAATTCACACACAATCGCCTCTGCGCATGTGGCCACCCATCCAGAGACGACCATTATTGATGGCCAGCATGCGTTCTCTTAATCTCCAGGACAGGTTGATTATGTTCTCTCGGAGTCGCATGTTGTATAGCACAGTTTGCGTGAATCGTTCTCGACTGGCTGAGGTAGTGAAAAACAAGCTTCCCTACAAGTTATTTCAACCATTAGCAAACATATTGAAAAGGAAAATACATACAGGCTTGCGAGTCCAATGTATCTCGCCACGCATGAGAAGGACCTTCTCAGTAACTTGGCTAAAATCTTCGTAAAAGCCCTGTATTCGTTGTCGAGGGACAGCTTCAAAAATGGGTACGGCAACATCCTTTACTGCATCCATTCCAGCACTTGAAGTGTGACTTTAGGGATAGAATATTTAAGGGCTGAATAATAACTTACGCTCCCTCATACGAATAAACAGCTTCAAAGCCGTTTTCAGCGAGGACATGCCGAATTTCTTCATCCGTGGATTCAGATGTAATATGTTCGTCGTCCTGCACTATCCTTCGAACGTCCTTCCAACTTAACACAGGCCAACCGGAGGATGGCAAAGCATTCATTAATGCATGATATAGGGGTGAGTCAACTGCGGTATTCCATGTTCCAACTCGGCCATGAGAGTTATCACCCCCTTCGGGAGACCATCCCCCCCGTTCTCGCATGTCAGCGGGAATACGGTCGACACGAACGATTTCCCCGGGATCATACCAATCATTTGGGATGATACGAAGACTAGGTTCATGTTTTCCAGCCGAAGGTATGTGGTGGTAAGCCTCGGTATCCCAGTGACCAGGTCCCGTCTCAACTGAATCTGGGATATTGTGCAGGCGAAGGTAGTCTGAGACAGTGACCACGGAGTGGGTCTCTCTGAGGTGTGTAATATTGAACATTAGTGATATGGGTATTCTCCAGGCCATTTGTTGTTCTATTGGCAATGTGCGCCATTCGTCTGAGTTGACTGCATCGCCACGATTGACCATGGTGGCCCATGCTGCGCAGGTATGGCTTTAACGGACAATTAGCACGAAACAGAATGATGCATCAAGTTGGCGCACATTTCGAACTCGCAGGCGCGGGCATATACAAACGAAGGTATGATGGTTGTTCGGTTAAGGATGCGCCCATGGGCAATCGCAGTTTCGATGATGTAGCGCATCTGCAAACGTGGTGAGGTACAGACCGTTGGTTATTCCGTGGCACATACGTTGTTCCATCCTAGCCATAAGCTGTAATCACGAGCATAGAAACCATTAGTCCTTGCTACCATGTCTTGTAGTTTCTTGAGTTCCCACTCGGCGTCGGCTGGCGGGGGACTCGTTGCAGGTCCATCGTCGGGTATAATGACTATAGAGGAAGGAAACGGCTCTTGGCTTGATTTAAGAGGTGGCCCAAAGCTACCGATCGTGGAAAGACCAAAGCCAGCAAGGATTCCGAAGAAAATAGCCACAGCAATGACATTTACTTTTGGTGGCCTTGTCGAATAAGCCATGAGTACAAGAGGTTGGGTACCTCGGTCAGCAATATTGTGATGGAAAAAGACGCATGCGAAGCGGGAGTAACAACAAAAGGATCAGAATTGCTTCACCTACTGTGACTCGGCCACTATATCGACACCGACGCGGCTATGCTAATGCTTTGCCACGTATGTACATACTCCCCTTTAGCACTCAATATTCAATATTCAATGCTGAACCCGAAACATTCACGCTGTCTTGGCATAAAATAATGCAGGTGCATTACCTACTTAAGTACCAGTATATGACTTCTAAAGCTGCTACTGACTGCACATAAACTACGGGACATATGTACTTGAAAATGTCACACAATGTAATGTGGTGTGACGTCACCTTGTCACTGCCGCACAATGGCCTTTCTGATCTCTTTACTGAGTTCAAAGGAAGACAATTTGGACGCCCATTATCCAAAGCCAGAGCTACTGCGCATGTGAGTATAAGACGGCAAGCTCAGTTCTGTACGCTCAAAATCTCTTGTTTTGGTTTGTAGACCAGTGTCAGTGTAGATGATACTGCGGCTCACTCTTGTCACTCTAAATTTACTACTTCTGCAACAGCCCCATCGACCTGTGTGATGGATCAATATCAACTGTTCAACAATTCGAGTCGTTACCTGGACTTATCCGTCTTTGCTTGGTGATCAAACAGCACAGGTATATATAGGTTTAACGCGGGTTTCGTCGTCATCGCGGCGCTGGCGCTGCGTGGGCATCGTGAGGGGGTTTCTGTCAGGCGTTAGCCATCGTTATCGTCGTTCCCTGGCAGTCTCTGGTACGTTCCCCCGCTGGTAAAAATGGCCGGACGATCATGGTATGTTTTCTAACGCCATCGCAACCACGACGAGGGACAGTGGGGGTTGGCAGTAGGTATGACGAGTCTTGATGCGTTAATGATGCTTCTAAATCATCGCCGCACTCAAGCCACGGCGGGTGGTAGGTCTTCGGGCTTATTGTTAAGTATAGTATAATGAACTATGTTGAAAGACTCGTCACGGTACTGCTTGAAATGGTCTGGCTCATCCGGAAGCCATCCTGCACCAGCCTTAAATCTTGAGACCCTTCACTGTTGCTTCACTGCGCCACAGATACTTCATCAATTGATCGTAGTTATTAGTCGTTCTTGGGCACTAAGTTAGCACTCTCGAGACAAATAACTTTGGCTCGATATTTTTGGAACCAGCGCGCGTTACCGTCAGGTTGAGGTATACCCACTCAGTCCAACTAATTGTCATGCGATATGTTAGAATTCGCGCAGTGAGTGGTTCGGGCGACGAGCAGGTGATCACGATGGATTGACGGGGGTGAGCCAAGTCCAAACGTGATGAAGTTACAGGGTACAGCTACGAAGTATTCATCTGTGGCTAGAACAACTATATCAAATAACTATTGATTAAATGCCTTGCGAGTTTGACACGTAGCGACCAAATATTCTGACGCGACATTACCTGCACCAGCCAGGCAGGCGACATAACCACATGTCGGATCGGATAAGTCATGCAAGGTAGATAAGTAATTTTCTGTGATCCCTTAAGGACATTCGAAGAATAATAATCTTCCGAGTTAGCATGGAGTCCTCGTCGTCACGACTGCACATAGTTGGAATTGACAGTAAATCGATAATTATTGGCATGGATCAACCGGAGAAAAAATCAGTGATCAATTCAAGGACACAAACTCACGATAAAGTGCCGAGCGGATTCCTTGTTTCAGATGTACAGAACACTGCGGGCTATCCAGCCGACCCCCCAGGGTCAAGTACCGCCGGAGGGTGCAACAACAAATGGCACCTTGCTTTCCGAGTAGTATGGGTTACAACGATGGACCGATAAAAAAGATATACTCTCTGAAATGTATCCAAATGAATCAATTGCTTATTGTATCACCTCAACAACTTACCATCTGAAAGTTGTCTGAACAATCTGGTTGTACTCGTCCAACCGCCTCGCCAAGCGCGACTGGATATCTGAAGTACTAATGATTTGGTGTTTAAGACATGATATCATTCATCTTAATGTCGGGACGACTTAGCTCACTGAAACATGACTTGCGTGATTCCAAAGACCTATGTTAGTGGAGATTATTTCCAATACGAAGACAGTTGAACTTGACTCTATGATGAACCGAGGAAAAAATAACAGCCTACAGAAACAAGGTGTCCCAACGAGCCAATCCGATTAGGTAAGGAATGAGAGATGGCGACTCGAAGCTGCCATGGTCACTGATGTTCTTCTTAGAACTAAACCTGCAGAAATACTTCTCATGAGTCATGACAGTGGCGCCGGTGACAGAGTTTTGCGTAGTCACCAAAATTTTTCAGGTTGTCGTCATTAAGTAAATTATGCCATCTAAGATTAATCTTGGTGCAAAGGGTCTCATTGTGACCACTCAAGTGAGGCATGCGCCAGTAAGGAAAAACTGGGCCAATGCTACTCCTACTCGCATCCGATCCCTCGGTAGCACCATGGTGGGGGGGCCTTTTGAAGGGGATATGAAGAGTCAGAATAGGTACAGGGGTTTCCTAGTCGGATCGCAGACCAACCTTGTGGCATTATACGGCTTTCTTTCAGAAGTGTACAAAAAGAGTCTATGTGGGGTCATGTAGCCCAAATAGGACACAGTCTGCACAGTAAAGTTCTGATCAGCTCAAATCTTTGCAAATGCATCAGGCTGGATGTAAGATCCCATTTTCAGTCACCGTTCATGGGTAAGGAAGAGTATCATCGTCGACGTATCGTATTCCAGCAGCATCGAGATCTGACCTGAACGTCCTGTTTTCTGCTATCAGATCAGAAATCTGATTGACACGCAAAATTACCTGTGGAGCCGGAATGCATGATATCAACCTCCGTTTGGATTAGCATATCGTCCTGGCAGGTCTCATCCGATAAAAGCGTTTACGGAATATTGAGAGTTGAAAGAACGCAACAGGTGGACGTGATTGCGAGCTCTTGTAGATAGGCAGCACCTGACCACAAAGCTTGGGGCCGTTTTGGAACCGACTATTTAATTTACTGATTGGACCTCGGAGGGGTTATCACGTTACATAATACATTGCAAGGCTCACATGCGAAACCCGTTTGGACAGACAGTCGCGCTGGTGCAAGGAAGAGTAATGTCGATGTCTACATTTTGGTCAGAGCTAGTACTTGCGTCTTGCGGCAAGAAGTACACGCTGATAAGTGTTTGTGGTGGTCACTTGTAACTCTTCGCGGGTTGGGCCGAAAACCTTCATGGAGTATATGGATTCATCTCCGTCCCCTCGTTGCAAGTCGTCAAGCCTATAAGCGGTTGCACAAGACTTCGATCCATGGTACTGGTTCACCGTTTCCCCTCGTGCATCAGGACAGATTCCGAACCCACAGACTATCGCGGGATCGGATAAAATGATCTATGAAAGCTCTTCTGTACTTTGTTGGAGAAATTGGAGCCTGGAAAAGAAGCAAAACCCACCAGAGTCTTCGGCTATTGTTCGGACGCCACGAAGAAGAGGATCGCCCCGCATAGCACAAGTGCACACACGAGTTCTGGAACTGTTCTGGACTGTTTCTCGCGGTCTCATGGGCGAAGCTGATAAGTCGATCCTGGGCCACGAGGATGGTGGTCTCTTAACTATAAAACATGCCGGCGCTCGTCTGCCGACGGAGGCTCGCACCGGCATTGTACACCATTTCTTGAATCAGTGGACAATGCGCGACCGCCTCCTTCTCAGCCTCGGACCCCCAGTATAGCCAGCCCATCTGTTCTCTCTTATCTGTGAAAGCAAACTGTGATTGCCATGACTGACTGATTTCGCCACCTGTCATTTCGAGCCTGGAGATCACAAGGGAAACAGGAGACTGGGAGAAAAAGAACCCACGCCTGCGGGAACCGCCAAGGATCGACAAGTGTCCATCAATCACGAGACTTGTCATCACGTAGTTGGCGCCACCACGCTGTCACTGTTGAAGAGCAGCCCAGAAGCTCGCCATTTGTGGCTTCTCTGTTGTTATTCTCGTTGGGTATAAGGGCAATCAAACGTGCTACAAGCTAGTAAGTGCGTAAATCTATCCTTACTAAATGTCTCGGGCGCTGGCAGTCGAACATTTATTACTCTGGACAGAATATATTACTACTGAAACCAAGAGTAATAATCAACCTTGGTGCCCAGTATCAGGACAACAAATGCGGTCGGATCCGACCGACCCTAAGACTCGAGGGCTCCCTTCACGAGGTCACCGTGAAGCAGGGCAGGCCTCCAGGCAGTTGTTCAACGTTGCAACGCCACCAATATTTGGGTCCCCCCACAAACGTACGAGGCGCACATACGTACGGTGCATCATGATTCTTGAGACTATCATGAGCTTGGCGTCACCGTCAATATCGTCTAATCCACTAGGACGGTAAATGCTTCCCATAGATTGGAATGCTTCAATCAGAAGTCGTCGTGCAGCCTTACTCTCCGTTGCGTGATCTATCATCCATCGATCTGTTCATTTGAGAGCTAACCTTGATTCTGGGCGAAGGGCACGTTCGCATTGCGCGACTGCCAGTGTATAGAGGGACCGACCACAGGGGATATTGATCTCCGACAGCTGTTCCTTGGTCGCCTCCGAGATGCCCAACATTCCCGTCAGTTTTTCCTCCCCGCGACACTCTTACTTCCCTTTTTTCTTATTCCTTATCAATTATAGCCAGAAATGTACTTATGGGGGTAAACATCATTCAACGATATCTTCCACTACTATAATGAACTCGACCGCACTAGCACGTACGAGGATACATTGCTTTCGAATCGGTGTTCGGATTTTTCATAAATGCGTATCGGATCGGCAAGTCTCCTTCCCATCAAGCAACAAGGCTCTGGAGTAGCAACTTATCCTAGCTAGTAAGTAAACTTTGCGTTATCTTTTTCCGACCCGTGTGGCGCTCAATCAAAGTTCGAACACACCATGTGGAGCACACGCAGTTATGAGACCAAACTAGTAGGACTCGGGCTGAAAAATTTCTTCTGAGGGACCCTAACTTACGCTGCGCGTCCCTCAGCTAGAACCAGTCCAATCAATGGATGACTATATTGCTTTTATTGCTTCTGTATGCTATCCATGTATGCGAAATATATTTGTATGAAGGCAAGAAAAGCGAACCGGAAACCCGAAAACTCTATATCTACCCATGAGGGAATGCATGGAAATGAAGTACTTTGATTGGTCTTTGGTAATGATTTGGTTTGATTATCGAGTGAAGAGATGCAGGGCTGAGTATTTTACACCGTTAATGTCAATGAACAAGATAAAGTGAGGGAAACGTCAAGATCGAGGAAGACATCACGGCACGAGGAAGATGTAGATGTACACAAAACATCTGAACCAAGAACGGTAGAGGACCAGGCAATAAGAGCGGACGCGAGAACGGGTGTACGGCAGAGACGGGGCGATGGGGCGGCGACAGTAGCAAGATTCGGAGCGAGAGCGGGGCGAGGCGAGACGCAGAAATGAGACGAGTTAAAAAGGAGCGTACGAGAATCGCAAGTATACAGTATATAGTTCCACAACATTTGAATCGACGGATGAGTTACAGGATGGAGCTCCAAAAACGAGTGTAGTTGTTTGAGACGATGAAAATAGATTATCAGAACGAGCGTGCGTGTTTTGTGATGAGGAGACCGTAAAGATTGTAGCAGGCCCACTGGGGCAAGAAGTCGAGTAAATTAGTCGCGCCCGCAAAGGCGCATGAATGTGTCACCATTCGAGAGGCCTTCCGTTCTTCTCTGCTCATACTCAGAGTGTGCATCTGAATGGGAGAAATCAGTACGAAAAAAAAACCCTCCAAGCAGTGCGCTCACATCTAGTTCCGCCATAAGCCCCTCACGGAACTCAACTTAGTCGTTCTCTGCAAGGCGGGCGTAGGCAACTTGGAGTTCCCAGTAAGCACACCATGTTCCGTAAGCCCGGACCTTGCACTCCCATCGACGGGATATACGGGCACCTTGATTCCACCCATCGTCGCTGCTGAGCGTGGCACTTTCGAAGGCGTGGAAGACACCGTCCTCGAAGGGGGCGTAGGCAGCTTTGATTTTGGTGGAGGCGATGCGAGCATATGCGACACGCCAATTTTGGGTGCATTGGGCTGACGCGGAGGAGCTGGCATTTCGCCCGCCAACACGGACGCAAGCTTGGCGGGAGGAGTGAAACTCGTGGGCGATGGTATGCCGCTCGCCATCGTTCCGATATTGGGATCAGTAGTGGAGTAGGAACTAAGCGCAGACCGTTTTGTCTGTGCTGCATGTACTGGGACAGACACACCACTTGCCCGCACCTTGGGCGTCTTTGGTTTGCTCGTGAGTCTAAATATTGACTTTGTTCGGCTCGGGGTAGCGCTCTTCGCAGAGGAACCTTTCGATGGGGACGATGAATCCAAAGGATGGATCGACTCAGGCTGCTCAATAGCGACACCAGCGTTGGACTGGAATGATACTCGTTTGCTCATTGAAGGGAGGAGCGAAACGCGCGAGGTGCTGCCATTGTTCTGCTGGGTTATAGAACTCCAATTGGAAGGGAATGCAGACGTGGTCGGAGAAGGTAATAACGACACCTTGGACGACGATGCAGCAGGTGAAGATGAGTGTGCAAGGGACACTTGCGATGGGTTGCGGAACGTCATCATCGTACTGGCAGAACCAGGTATGGGAGGCAATGCCGCCTCGAGCAAGTTCGCGCGCGAGGGCACACGCGGGATCGAAGGTCTGGCAACAGCAGACATCGGCTCTATCGCCGCCCTGCTGGGGGGTTCACCAGCACTCATAGACGGACGAGTCGGAGACATGGGCAAAGGGGGGATCTCCTGTGTAGGGGAAGAAAGCGGTGGCCGCGTGCCCGAGAACGACGGGCGCGATATTGAGAACGACATCCGGAGGGATGCAAGAGAGGCCTTTTTGTTGAGGTTCTTACTCGGCTTCGACTTGTCCACAGCGTCATTGCCGTTGCCCTCGTCGACTTCGCCATTATCCTCCACGGAACCGACGCTCGTTGTTGTCGTGGCTGTGGATGCATCATTGCGACCAGGGGAAAGTCGAGAGAACAAATTGATGAAGCGACGTTGCTTGGGCGTCTTTACATCTTTGTTCCGTGGCTGGGGCTTCTTACCCCTGGAAGGTGTCCGCGGGCTCAACAATGAGCCCGATTTGACCGGCTCAACGGCAGAAGGCGTCAAGGAAGCTGTTGTAGCAATGGACCAACGCGACTCGGAATGGATACCTGCAAGCGCTGAGCGAAGGCGCTGTGATTGTGCGGATGCATCGGCGTCATCGGTGGCCGCTGTATACGCAATAGGGTATTCTTAATCAATTGTTGAATCTAAATGAAAAAGAACGACGACTTACGATGCAAGGGCAGCGCGACTACCGAAGATGGGAAAGAGGAAGCAGGAGACGCTCGAGATACGGATACAGAGCGTGAGGAAAGTAGCGCTGTGTGAGACGGCGAGAGAGGGCAAGGGATGCCATCCGCTTCAACGGAAACCGATGCGGTTTCCGAGAAAAAATTTCGGTCCACTTCTGGTGAGGATGGTAAAGCGATATTTTCAGCAAGACACGGCGGGGCGAAGGTTGCACTGGCAGGAGAGGTTGGGAAGCTGCCACAAGGAGTGGTAATGCATGTGTCGCGAGAGTACGCGCACGAGAAGTTGGAGAGGGTTGGCGAGGGGAAGGCAGACTCCTTATCATCCTGCGGTTGGAGGAGGCGCACATCCTGGTCATGGTGCGGATAAATGTCTTTTTTGACGAATGGGTAGCCGTCGGGATACAGATTGTCACGGCGGAGTATCAGATCCTGGTGAGATTCGCTATGAACCACGACAGAGACGGGAAGAGGGGGTGTAAAAATGTCCTGGGGTTGGGTCTGGTCTGACGAGAGGGTGCTCGTAAACGAAGGCAGACGCGAAATTCGCATCGATGAAGAGCGTGATCTCAGCGCGCGAGACGACGCAGAATGTGAGATGGACGCCGTGGGGGATGGTGGTGGTGCGGGCAACGGCTGAAACGAGATTTTAGATATGAGTATAGTTGGAGAAAAAAACTGCCCACCTTGTCGCTGTGCTTGTGTGGAGTGGGTGGGGCGGAGTGCGGTGTCTTCCAGAGCGCCATTTCCTGCACGAGGAACTTCAGTGCGCGTGCGCGTTCGCGTTCTTCGAGCTGGTCGTCCTCAGAGACGACGTCTGCCTGACGGAAGAAGAGGGCATCGTAGGAAGGACAGGCGTCCGAGCGGGGGGAGGACGGGCCGTCCGCAGATGAGCGTGGGAGGAGGGGCGAGTCGGGTCGATCAATGGAGAATGTGCGGTGGGCACCGAGAGACGAGGAGGGCGAGGGCGACGGGGGGCGCGAGGAGGGGCGCCCGGGGTTGGTGGTGTTCTGTTCGGAGAGAACAAAGTCGTACTGGTGTTCTATCCAGGAGTGCACCCGTGCGTTGCGGGTGCTGGACGAGTCGGAGAGAAGCTGGGTGAGGAGGGCCGTGTAGGCTGCGTCATCGTCGGACATGCCGTGCATGGTGGGTGGGTCGTCGTCGTCGTTGTGGGTGGGGGGGGGACTGGGAGAGAGTCGACTCTGCTCCCTGGACAGACTGGCCCTGTCCGTTTTATTGGCATCTGCGATATATTTTGCCGTTAACTTTTTCTCAACATAACACAAAACGTGGCCGCGAAGATCCACCCGATCCAGATCCCGCCTCTTGCCTTTTCTGGTGCCGCGGGACTCGCTTTCCCCACTGACATAAGCACACCCCCAATTTGAACCGTTGCAACAATTATTTTCGCAAGTCAACCCCTCGCTCTCTCCGGAAGCGAGTCGACGCGGTTCCTGCTCTCTTCTATCTACAAACCACAAACCATGCCAGAATCTTCCTCGCAGGATTCAACACCGTCCACCGTTTACTTTACTCCCGTCGGACCGTTATCCTCCAAGCGACCACAATGTTGTGACCGCCTCGTCGTATCGTAAACAAGCTAAATTACGCGGGACATGGGAATTTTCCTCGCATCCTTTCCTTCTTCATTCGGTACCGTTCTGTGTGTAATGGATCTCCACCTATGCAAAGCATATCACTTTGCTCCTTCTCTGGTAGTCATATAACAGTGCTAGCTATACCAACACCTACCTAGAACGAATCTCTGTAGATCTGCTCACACCACTAGCATTATTACTACCTGCAATGGCTGCTCTCCCACACCTACTTTCATGACCACCCACTAGTAGCACTTGGCCCCGTCTATTGGCTTCCAATGCGCTCCAGAGCTACTATCCCGTGATCGCTTCCCAGGTCCCCGTTTCTATCCCTTGCATTTTTCACTCCCATTCAAAGTCAAATTTTCACCTCTCCATTGCAACGTACGTGACCGCGCCCTGTGCATCCACTAAGGATACTTGTTTGTCCCTTCTTCAAGGGTGGCTCCGCATGGGCCCGTAGTGGTACTAATTTTAACGTTCAAGCCTTCTAAATACCGTGGTAGTACTACCCGTTAATCATCCTCTCAGGCTCTCTCAGGGCTGTAGCTTCAGTGCTACTAGTACTCGTACTAGTACTAATCGTATTTTCCCCATCTCAAGCGCGGAGCCAACTCAACTCAATCACACTCCCGCCCACGGCAATCATATCACAGCAATGTCGATTTAGATAATGGGCGAGGGTTGATGGAAGAATGGACGCATAAGCATGTCAAAGATGCAAATCATAATAAATAAATCCTTGCTACCCCAGACGAGTGTGGCAGCACCCCCGTTCCTCCATCGCTCACCCCTGCGTGGTTAAGTACACAATTGTTACTCGGTCTCCAGCGGCCACTGGTCCTTCGATACTCTGCCACCACCGCCACTTTAGCCGCTGTCTCGGATACCAGTGACAGTTATATATGGACGCGGCACCGGAGAAAACGGCTTGTTGAAAGATTAGGGCCTTGTGTGGATTATGATACATAGTATATCTTCTGCGATTCAAGCATGCAATCAGTGCGAAACGTTTTATTCGCCAATATCTGTTACAAACTGTTGGGTGGAACTATTTCTCAACCAAACCTTTCCAAACAGTTCAACACCATGGGCCCTGGATGTGAAAACCTTCGTTGGCGAGATAGAGGCCGGTTGACTGGATAGTTCAAATCTGAGAGAGGCCCCCAGTGACGCTACACTTTTGAATACTCCGGTGACCTCTCTGAATATTGGGTGAGACGAGTCGGCTAAGCAAAGTAATTCAGTTAAGCGTCATTATGAGGCTTAGCTTTGCAGATAGTAGTAGTTGCTGTACCGCTTCGTAAGCAGAAAACCTCAGCCAGTGTTGCTGTACTTCGTAGTATGCAGTCTCTCTTCGGTAGGATTCGTGGGCTCCATTGATGCTCAGGCTAGAAGGGCAATAGAGTTGAGTACTACCAATCGACACTGGTCCCAAGCATGCGAGTAATGGGTGCCATCGTAGGAGCAACAAGTGCCATGTGTCGTATCCAGCTGCTGGTGGGCATGTAGTAACCAACTCGACTCCACAGCGAGCAACGTCGCAGTCGAGCGTCGATCAAGGGCAGTACCTATTCAATCACCCCACTCTCTACTGACATCGCTTACTGGATCGTAATAACTTGAAAGCAATTGCAAGTCGTGTCCTCGAGAATCCATCCTCCTTGGGTCTCATATGCTACGAAGCAGTGACAACCTCTTTCACAGATCAGAATGCAGCCCCCCACCCAGTGCGGGAGGTATTTCTTCGTGCCATACCGTCGCACAGAATGATATGAATATGTGCCTTGTTTTTGCTTTTCGGCATGAAGGGGGGCCCGGCCGCTTCAAGATGACAATCGTCATCGCCGCCGTCCTGAGATCGTCGTCAAGCGATGGGACTGATCACCTCATTCTTGACACGAGACATTTGCAGCAGAAGGCCCTGATCTTTTTTGCAGCCACTCGTACTCAGCGTCAGGTTTCAACGATCGGTCGATCGGCGGTTAATCAATGACGATCGATCGAGCACCTACAAATACACTTGGACTCAATGTCTGATACTAACATCCAAGCCCGTGCAGTGGCACGACAAACTCGCTCAACCTTGGCTATCTATTATTGATGCCGGTCCCGCGACGCTAATGTTTGATGGTGGCGCCCCATGGGTCCGCTTCGTCGTGTACTAATCAATATTTAACTTCAGTATCTAGGTCAAGTCCTCTACTGGCATCAAGTGTTCCCACACCCAACCTATGTACACCTGTTAACTTTCGGATGGCCTAGTGTGCTCACTTTGCGTCCAGATGCTCCCTCGGATGCATTACACATGGCCGGAACGACAACTGCCTGGCCCTGTGGGATATGTGTGACGGTCTAACCATATATAGTCAGAATAAGCTGTCCATGTAAATATCATAAATATTTACATAAATAACCAGGTTTCCATTATGAATTTAATGTCTCTGCGTCCATTGCAATTCGACGCTAGGTGTACAATGAAAGTACCATAAATACGTTGGGCTGTCGTTGATTGTACTTAAGACCTCCCTAAGAAGTTGTCGGGTAAAAACCTGACGAACGATAATTTGGAAGAAATGGATCACAGAAGCACTCGACAACTGAGTATTCTGCTCCGAGGACTTACATAGTCCCATTCGAACCAGAGGCTTGAAGACCGGCAACAAGCTAAAGGTTTGACAGTCTTCGCACAGTCGTCACTTGAATCTGGCCACACAGGACTCACATTCCTGCAATGCAGCTCCATCGAATGTAATGCCGAACACAAAAGCGTAAATAGAATGACTCACTCACATCGCCTGTGCCGTGTGCGCCCCGTCATGGATATTCAGTTTTGTCTGAGCGAATTCCCTGCGTGCAATTTGGAGCGTATAGCTTAACGACCACTGCGATTGCTGTGACCTCCAATGTAATCTGACAGAGGCCGAATCGAAACCGGTGGCAATGCTTGTAGGTGCGCTTAGACAGGCTAGTTTTCAGACCAACAGAATCTACCTTTGGGGTCAAGCTCTAAAGGACAACATCCGATAACTCGAGTGTATGCATACCTAGTTCTCGATCACATCTTCACATCGATTAACAACTGGTTCACTGCGGATACGGTACTGTGGTTGGTCATAGTCATTTACATTACATTCGGGCTGCTGGCGAAGTAGGAATGAGTAGGAGGCGTGGATCCAGAGGGAATCATCCCAGTCAGAATACTTACAGCAGCTGCTGATGTTCAGGTTATGTGTGTATGTATGTGTATAATACTTTCGACAAAGCTGCTCAATCGGACAACAGTCGCAAGGGCAAACTGACTGAGGGCACATAAGATGGCATAGGTTAACACGACAATATATCCCGACAAGGCGCACCTTGGACACCATCAACAAGCTGTCCTAACTTTCCCATATTCAAATAGCTGGAGCGGATGGGTCGATACAATTGGAGAAAGATCTCGCCGAAGTAACAGGACTTGACAGCGACAACGGCGATAACTTGACGATATCGAGGTTCCTTCGACGTAAGTTACGCAAAGCCTCCGAAGTGGCACTCAAGGGAATTGTGCGATAAGTTCGCATCTACTCTCGGATCAACCGAATGGAGGAACCACATAGCGCCAATGCGCTTTACGCTGCAAAACTGCGAACCTGTTCAATCGTCCTTGATTGCCTTCCGCCGAGCAAATTTAGATGATCTTTCACATCCTGATTGGACAGATAATGACCTGAAGACAAAAAGAACTGACAGTTTGTGAATTGCGATACTAGGCGCGAGTCCGAGGGGTAGAAAGGAGATATCTCGGGATATACCATACTGCTTACCCCACAACCGGAGTTGCGCAGCGCAGCTACGAGGGAGAAACTTGCTGCGGTGTCGACGTCCGGGTATTCCTATTTTCCTACAGCAGTGTATCAGTTGCTTGGCCCCTCGGAGGTCGTTTCGTCCTCCGAACCACTTTGGTATACGATGATGGCACTAACTCAGCACAAAGACCGCCGGTGTTTGAGAAATCTGTTTGAGGACTACCTCCGCGGATAAGTTCGCTGAGGTGGGCGGGGCCCATTGACCGAAACCAAGAAGGCTCAGCGTTCAGATGCACTTGTCGGTGGGTGCTTGCACGGATGGTAAACTGTGAATCATTTGCATAGGATGATAGGTTGACCAACCTTGCTCGTTTTGTCATGAGTTATGTAAATTTGCGTTTGCAACTTCGAAGACCCTAGTTCATCCCTAGCTCACAGTACTAGGGACGCTTTTGACACTTGATAGAACTACAATCATTTATTCTTTATATGAAACATGCTGTGGTGCATACATGTGATGATGTGGGTATCATAATACACGCCGTCTTCAAAAAGGTGAGCACGATCTCTACCAGTGGGCAATTGGTACTCACCCCCTGCTCACCGAAATCACTCGCTTGTCCGCAAAAGGTCGTTCAGAGCTCTGACCACCGACCCCGCCCCTTCGTTGATCATCTCAAGGTCGTTGACATTGATCAGCGGAAGAAGGTTGTTGAAGCGGTCGGGATGCCACTTTCTGATGAGTTCCTTTATCCGATCTCTCTGTGACTTATCCTGGGGGTGGAACGGGGATTGCATATAGCTACGGATCGCGGGCGCAGTAAGCTCCTCGGGACCCTTTGGAGATTTGAACATGGGCCAAGGAAAGTCCTGCCAGATGAGTCCTCCACGAGATGAGCCCGGCTGAGGTTGGCTCTGATGTTGGGTCAACTGGGTTTGGATCATTTCCCATTGACGGCGGTGAGTTTCAAAGATTTTCGTGGTCTCCTCCCGTGGCATTTCTTTCACTTTGAGTCGTTCAAATTCCTGTTGGGCCCGAGCTTGTTCGCGTCTGAATTGTTCCTCTCGTTGTCGGGCTTGTTCAGCTTGCCGATGGTAAAATTCAGCCTCCGAGAGCGGTGGATTCCCAGCAGCAGGTCTCGTGGTCGAACTCGTGCCCGTCGTTGGCTTGGGTACAGAAGATGACTGCGAACCAGACGTAGATGTTGGCCGTGCAGACGCAGACGCAGACGCAGACGTCCATCCGCCTCCGCTGCTACGACTGGGCGTGGTACCTCCATTAGGCGGACTTGCGGCAGGTGGGGCGCGGTCACTAGCCTTGGGAATGGGCCACGGGCCAGAGGAGCTGGACGTCTGTGGAGATGGCTGAGGGATGTCGGACCAACCGGACCAGCTGTCCTGCCTTTTCCCTTCGGCGCGTTGACGACGAATTTCCTCCTCCCTTCTGCGAAATTCCTCTTGTTGTATCTTCTGCTTATCTTCATCCTTGCGACGTGTATCTGCCTCCCTGCGGATTAGGTCCTCCTCCCTGCGCCGGAGTTCTTCCTCTCGTCGCCCCAACTCCAACTCCTTCTGTCGTGTCTCTTCCTCCTTCCTCCTGGCCTCCTCCTCCTTGTGCTGGGCCATCTTCTCCTTTCGCCAGGCCTCCTCCTCTCTACGTCTCGCCTCCTCCTCCTTCCTCCTTGCATCTTCCTCCTTCCTTCTCGCTTCGTTCTCCCGTCGCTTTGCTTCGCCTTCCCTGCGCTTTGCTTCCTCCTCCAGTCGCTTCGCATCCTCTGCTTTGAGTCTTGCTTCTTGCTCTTTCAGCTTTGCCTCCTCCTCTTTCTGTTTGATCTCCTGCTCCTTCACCCTCGCTTCCCTCTCCTTCCGCTCCTTCAACTTGGCTTCACGCTCTCTCCTCTTCGTGGCATCCTCCTCCTCTTTGCGCTTAGCTAATGCTGCTTTCTTGAGCTCCTCTTCCTTTGCTTCTCGATCCCGTCGAGCCTCTTCTTCCTTGCGACGTTCCTCGTGCTGCTTCCGTCTTGCTTCGTCCTCCTTCTTCGATTCCTCTTCCCGTTTCAGCTCCTCCTCCCGCTTCGTTATATCGGCTTCCCTCTTCTTGAGGGTCTCTTCCCGGAGTCGAAGTTGCGACTCGATCTCGTTGAGATGATGAGCAGTGTATTCATGGTGACTGCAACAAGATCTCGTGTCTTCGTCGACAGGCTCATCGAATTCTTCCTCATGGTGGGGACCAATCTGGCGGCCATATGGGAAGTACTCTTGTTGATGGGAAATATGTCGAATGTCCTGCGTAGAGTATCGTGAGCGGAGGCTAGCGGGTCGCCAGCTATGCGACACCTCGTCAGGAGTCTGGGGCGATCGTGAGAAACTCTCATAACGATGATCGTGTGGCGACCGAGACACTGGTCCCCAACCTCTGGTGCCGGGACTGCCGGACAATGAGAAGACGCCGTCGTCAAAGGACGAGATCGACCTCTTGTTGTTGATCGGTCTGCTGGCGGATGGGGGTGGTACATGTATACGGGAGTTGTTGTTTAGATTGTACAAGGTGGAACCTGCAGAGGACGAATTTGGTATATTCGAGGAAAGCTGGTGCAAGCCGAGGCGTTCCTCCGACCTCTGGGGTGCGCCAAATACAGAACGAGCATCACTAAGGGTATTCGATGGCTTGTCTTTATCGCGTGCCCTATCCAAATTCTGCCACTCCTGCTCTGCACTATGGATCCCAGCTCTCTCTCGATCCGAGTGACTCGTCATAGGCTGTGGTTCGTCTGTTAACGGGGCGTTGATGAGTGAGGTGGCCTGTAAGGAAGAGTTGGAGCCGGCCCAGTTGGAGGTTGCACTCGCGTTGCTGCCGCGGCGGGCGATGGAGTATGTGCGAGACAGCTTGGCGTCCTGTTCTTGAGTGATGGTGGGCTTCCAGATCTCTGGTAAGATGGGTTGGCCGATGACGCTCGGCTTGCGCGAGATGACCTCCTTGCGCGCCGTATCAGGGAAATCGGTCGGGGATCTAGCGGACCTGGGTGCTGGCTCATCGGGGTGCACGGGAGAGGGCCGTGGACGGTCAAAGGACGACCTGTCACTATCGAAGAACAATGGGGCTCTGTACGAGTTCATGGAGGTGATTGATGCAGTACGAGGTTTGCCTGACCGCCGCGGGGGTACTTCGTCGACAGTAGGGAGGACGGTATCAGGGGGAGGTCCTCCGGCGCGCTCGTTATACGAGGAAATGCTGGGGGCCCTTGCCAAGCGGCCAACTCTGGCTGTTGCATCCGAGCTACTCGACTTGGGTACAAGAGGGGGAGGCGGTGGTGGGGGTGGTGGGGGCGGAGGCGGAGGAGGGGGCGGGGGCGATGGCAGTCGAGGAGGCGGGGGTTGTCTAGTTTGTTGTGGTGAAGGGGGCTGAGATGACTGTCCAGCTGCTCTCTGTTTCTCTATGTTATCCAAAATTTCCTGCTGCTGCTTCTTCACGTCTTCTGTCCACATGCCCGCAGCCAGACGCCTCTCCTGGCGTTCGCGTTGCAACTCGCTCATGTAGTGTTCGTGAGCCATCTTGGTGATGTTCTCGATAGCGGTTTGGCCGTCGGCTTTTATCCGCTCAGCGTGTTCAGGCGGAGCTCTGGCAAGGTCCTCCTCTGTCCGCTTTCTGGCATCGTCAAACATGGGACGCAGGTTCTCCTGGATCTGCTGTCTCAAGCGATCCTTCCATTCTTCGTCTGGCTCGAGATCAGGCTTTGGAATAGGCGGCATGAAGCTGGGAGGCCTTCACTCGAGATGGAGGGGCGCAGATCACTGGAGTTGATGATCAGAATCTGGAGAGGAAATGAAGTGAATGCGAACCTTGGGGGATAGGCGAGGTGATGGAGAGATACAAGTACGTGGGTTGGGGTGGAGAGCCCGGGGGAAATGGCGTGGAATCAACCTGAGACGGGGACCTCGTGTAGGTAGAACTCTGGAAATGCCTCGCTGCAACGGGGGAACTTACGCGGTTAGATAATGAAGGGTACCTGCATAGATGTGAAATCGTGAGGAGGGAATGGAGTACGGTGAGGTTCTGGTCCTGGCCAGTCGGAATGCGACGAGCGATCAGTCGATCAGACCTCAGGCTGGCCGACGCAGCGATGAAGCTGAGCGTGGCTGAGAGGAAGCGGTTGAACTCAGATGTGTATGTATTTGATCACGCAAATGATAGACTGTAGTGCAAATCCGGGATGCGGGCCAGAAAGGTAATCTTTGCATGTCTGCGCACCAAAGACGATTGGCAGTGAGGGCCTCTCTTAAAGCCCAGCATGAAGCAGTGAAGTACAACACGTAAAATCGCTACGACACCGTCCAACACCCTTGGGATTAGTGCCATATCCTATGCTGCCAGCATGGTCTGCGTGGATAGCGTGCACGACGTCTCCCGAGGTTGGATCATCACACCGCCCCCGTACTACTTGCTGTGACGTGTCTGTGCGTCCTAGGACGATAGCGACCAAAAGTGTCGACTGCCTCGAGGTCGCGGTGAGGCAGATCATGTGATCCTGGCTGGGCGACCCAATGCCCACTGCGTTTGTCCTCGTCCACACACCACAGCTGGTGAGTCTTTTGGCTGTCCCCCCTCGACGCTGCCAGCTTATCCCGCACAAAAATCCCCATCATTGACAGCACGCGAACTCACCTGAATGGCTGTCCTGTGCCACTGAACCAGACACCCGTATTCTCCCTATAAGATTTCATACAACCCAGATTCCTATCATGGCCCGATCGTACACTTGATAACACCGCATTTTGCATTTGGCAATTGGCTGCCAGCACGCGATACAGATGCACGAGTCAGTTGTAATCGAACCGTGATTTCGCTCTCATTCTTGTCTTCCGTCCCTCGATTCCTGTGGCGTCATACATACATATATTCCCTCTCCCCCCCCTCACTGTCCTACCCAAATGCCTAGCAAGCGTCGCACTCCAGCCAAGGCGCCTGCCGCTGCGGCGGCCAAAGCTGCTCCACCCACACCCAAGGACGCAGCTCCCCAGCCAGCCAAAGCTGCTCCTGCGCCATCACCACCCCCTCCTCCTCAGCCAGTAGAAACCCCTGCCGCCAAAGTACGCAGGGAATGGCAAAAATTCATCTCCAATTGGTACGAACCACAACTAAAAAAACTCAAAGAGCAGATCCAGAAGGACCTCGCCGCAAAATACAAGAATTCCGGCCTCTCCAAGGCCCAACAAAAAGCCAGGGACGCAGAGCTTCAGAAGAAGGTCTCCCAGATGGCACCACAGCTAGCCGAGCCCGCACGCACTGAATGGGAAAAGCGCCTCGAGGCTGCACAATTACGAGAAGACGAGTGGAACGACATGTCAACCGAGGAACAGCAGGCTGTTCTGAACGTCTTTATTGGCCTATTCGGTGATGACGACGGCGACGACGACGACGACGACGGGGCCAACGCATCTTCCATCGGTGAAGATGAAACCCCATCCGAAGACCAGTACAGGGCCCCAGCCTCTAAGCCGTCACCGCCCATGCCAGGCAGTGCCACCTTTGAACTCGTGAACCCCACGTCGCTATTTGTCGAGACGGCCAGCCCGTTGAACCCGACCAAAACATTACCTGCCCTATCAATGGTAAGACTCGGAATGCTTCCGATAATGAACCCGACTCATCATTGGTCAACTAGGATCATCTCGCGAACTTGGGCGCCTCCAGTGCTGGACGTCCGGCCGAGCCCTTGCTGACAGCCGCTGGCGGTTTTGGCTTCCAGCACTGGGCATCCGAAGCTGGCCTTGCACCCCAGCCATCTCCATCCCTGGCACCCAAGTCTGCCCCCCAACCCCGACCCCGCGCAACAGACAACCTCTCGCGCCAAGCTTCGGCAATGTCAACCGTGTCTTCCCCTCCCCTTTTCTCCAACCAGTCCTCTCCACCACAATCCTCGCCACCAACCCAGATGGTGAAGTCCTCCCCGCTTACTGCCACTGACGCTTTGCCGCTGGGCAAGCGGTATATCGGACCCACTATCCTCGATGACGACGAGGCTCTTGATGCAGACCTCGTAAAATCCAAGATGGCGGCTGAGTACGACGAGTTCAAGAATAGTCTTCGCATCCAGATGATCTACGATTTCCATGCAGAGGCCGCGGAGATCGAGATTAGACTCGTCGAGACTCTTCTTGCTGACGAAGGGACTAAAGAGAGTAGGGCCAAAGCTGTGCAGGAACACGAGCTCCACATGATGGCCCTGCGCGAGCAGAAGGAGGAACAGCGTAAGAGGCGTTGTGCTGAGGAGCGCGACAGACGTCGAGACGAGCTTAAAGCATACCTTGCGCGGATAGCACACCGCTCACCTCATCACAGAGATGATGATCCATCAGGGTCGAAAGGGGCTCCGCCGAAGGCATCCAATAAGTCCGTGCCACAGAAGGCATTCTCCGTCGCCCAAAAGGAGAACCTACCTGTTCCTCAGTTATCTGCTTCGTCCTCGGGCCAGGCCGCTAAGCCAGATCCCCCGGGCATCTTGAAGAAGTCCGCCAGCGTTCTCTCTCAGGTTGAGGCTTCTACCAATGAGGCTATTTTTGCAGAGGCTGCAGCACGTTTGGCTCAAGCAAAGCATGCTGGTGACGGGCCAAACGTTCCGCAACCGTCCCAGGTCAGAAAGAGGACGAACAGTACCCGCTTACCCAATCAAGACATACCCCAGATCACCATCAACTTCTCTGACCCTCCCAAGAGCGTACCTCTTCCCAACCCAGCTCCAGCGTCCTCCGCCAAGGGTAAGAAAGGGAAGAAAGGGCAGGCAGCTGTCTCCAAGCCCATTACCATTGCTGACGAGCCCGACGTCGATGCCGAACCCCCGCCGCCGCCATCTCTGTGGAGCGCACCAACCCCCAGGAGCGCTTGGGGTATGCCATCCGCCTCACACTCGAATAACGCTACTGTCAGCGATGAGTTGGATCCCGATACTGGCGCGGGCCTCTTCTCGACCTTTACCTCGTCGCTCACATCGGCTTGGGCTGGCACTGCCAAGAACGCCAACGGCACCTCAGAGAAAAAGTCAAAGACAGTGACGTTCACCGATGAACCAGACGTTGAATTCGATGCACCTCCTCTTTCCGCGTGGGGCGCCAAGCCACGGAACGGTACTGTCGATGGCAAGCAGAAGAAGGCATCCACAGTTGAAAGCCAGAAATGGCCAGAGCCCGCACCAGTCCCTTCCTCAACCTCTACTGGGAAGAAATCTGTTAAATCGTCAGCTGCACCGACGACGAACAGGAGATTCAAGACGGCCGCTGTCTCAGAGGAGCTGGAGGGTACGGAGGAAGACGGTATGTTTATGCCTGGTCCTCCCCAGACCTTGCCACAGATGAAGGGGGCGAAGACCGCATGGGGGGGTCCTGCACCAGCCAAACAAACAAAGGGTGCTGCGTCACCAGCAGGTTTCCATGGAACAGAGGCTCCTACATCCAAGTCTGCACGTGTGGCGACCGTTCTAGACCCATACGGTGACTGGCAGACTGCTACTGCTGGTGCTGGCACCAGTGCCCATATGCCAGGTGCGCTTGATGAAGAGGATGTTCCGGACGAGTCGGATGACGACGATGACGACGGTTGGCTGGACAAAGAGAATGCAGAGTATTGGAACAACTTCATTGGAGTCGAGCCAGACAAGGCGACGGTAGAGGGCTCTGCAAAGTCCGCCAAACATGTTCGATGGACACCGACTGGAAATTGTGATAGCGATGACGAAGGTGAAGGCGAGCTGGGAGAGTTCGGAAATAATTTCGCAGGGGAGTTGTGGATGCAGTATGCTATCAGTGGTGGCGAAATACCCGAGCTGGACGCTTCTGCGGCTGCGCCGGAGGTAGTCCCAGCTCAGAAGGCGAGACAGGAGACGAGTGTATGGGAGAAAGGGAAGACGAAAAAAAGTGGGGGCCCTGTCAGCGACAGTGGCAAGACTCCCCCGATGCAGGGCACACCGTGGCCCAAGATGGAGAACTGGTTGTCCTCGGCCTCTCGAGTGGGGCAGAGTTCCGGTTCTGCAAGGTTCTTTTGACGTTCAGCATATTTGATATCTCTGTTTTATCGTTTTGTGCTTGCTGTGTATATGTTGTCCGTATGTATCTCAAGCTCTATCGCAGGGTACGTGCCAGGTACCTTACCTGCTAATCCTAATACATCTTGTCGCTTTACTGAAGTCGGTATTGGGGACCGGAGTCGAATAGTGAACACGACAGATTTCATCTTCAAGAAATCAGCGATGAGGAAGAGGTGTCAGGACGTTGCACGTCAGCCAGGTGCGGGGTATAAATGCATGATGTTATCGATGCTGCTTAGTATTTCAGGACATATCTTTCCACAAAAATGTTCTGCCCTCTCAAGCTCCAACGACCACGCTGCAAAAATCGTGGTTCATCGTACCAAAGGGACGGTAATTGCGGCCACGTGTCGAGTCGGAACTTCGGTACGTCTCTTCGGTCGTCCTGGGCGTTGAACAGCTGATAGGTACGTGCATTGGGCATCCACGTCTCTGCGGCACTTGTACGCACACGAGGACATCCCACGTATGAACCGTAGCATACACGGTGAAAGTTCAATTGTGCCTCGTTCCGGGTCAATTCTGTGTGACGAATGCTATCACATACCTCCCATTATCACCGTCCCAGAACCAGATGGCAAGGGGGACGAAGATTGCATAAGTAAAGATCCTGAGAGCGAAAAGCGTCCAGAAATAACCTTGGGTTCGAAGAGGAAGCCCAGTTATCCATCGATTCCTACCACTTTGCACGATAACTGACAGGTAATAGTGCGGGGAGGAGGCGTGATGGAGAAAAACTTCGAGAGTCGCGAAATAACGATTGCGATTCCGCATTTAGACTACGGAGGAAATTTCATGGTCGTTAACGTTCAGCTGCCATGCCATAGATCATCACGAGGCCGCAGCCTGCAAGGCCAACGATATGCTGCTTTTTACTAGTTCAGTTTTATCTATGTGTTACCTCCCTGGAAGTTATTGGTACGAGGTGAGGGCTTGAAGAAGGGCTCGGGCTCACCGTAGGAATCTTCTTCCCCCTATTACCACTTGTCCGGTGCGTGAAAATCCTGACAGAAGGAGGTGTAAGCATTGGGAATCAACAGGGAGAGGTAATGAATTCCAGGGTTGGACTGAACAGAACACCCTCGTTGGTTTAAATAGCGACCTGTGTATTCCTCGGGGCCGTAGTAGAGGAGTCATATTGGGTCATTGCTGGTGTCTTCGAGCGGACGCGTTTTTGCGCATTTCCAAGTCTCGGAAGTCACGTGACATGGACTGCTCACGCAGGTTAAACCTAAGTTGTGGTTTCAAGAACAAACTACGTTCATGTCCCTATTCCTCGTAATATTCGTACTCCTGGTTGTACTGGGTTTGGAGGTTTGCTCTTACATCCTTGTCCCAAAAGGACCGCAACAAACGTATGTCTAATTACTCCGTTGCGTGAAGTTGACGCTGATTCAAATGCAGAACTATTCGAACTGCCCTCATGCTCACGCTTGCTTCGTGCTACCTCATGTGGATGGTCACCTATATGGCTCAATTACATCCTCTCGTTGGTATGTGCACCGAGTTTGGATACATTGAGGCTTGGCTGAGGTTGGCGTTCAGCCCCATATCGGTCACCGCAGATGGAGCTTTGAATGTGGCAATAACGAGCGGTGTGGACCAGGTTAGTTGTGACTGCCTTGCATGCACTGTCAGGTTGTCGCTGAACACGCTGGTCCGACACGGTTCACGATGGCGTGTACAATATCCCGCCTCCCTGTACTAGTCATCCTCCTTTCATTACACTGTCTTATTGCCATATAATTGATAACTTTCTCATGGACATTGTATGCATTGCAATCTATTGACCCACTAGCAAGTCAGACTGCTCACTATTTTTATCCCACTAGAGTCGTTGGTTTACGGATTCCGTTAAGAAAACAGATCTCTGAACTTCGGTTGCCATTATTCTGACCATTCAGCGACGGAAAGTCCAAAGACATGTGGAGTGTCGGACTAGTATCCACCCAACGCGTACGTCGCGTTGATGCCTTTGATGGAAAAACGTGCCGAATTGGGATCCGAGTTTAGTCGTTCCGTTGACATGACGTGACTGTTTGAAACGGGTATGGACTCTGGAGGAACTTTACCCGACGCTTGCGAAGCCGTTGACCGGCTTATAAACACCCGAGTTTGAGGTTAGTTTTTCCTCTTAAATGTCATGGTGTTCTCCAATCTGCTGACCTTGCTGTTGGTGTTACCTTCCGTGCTTGGTGCACCAGCTAGCCTCGACTTGAGGAGCATTCCGTCGGCAGGATGGCCATCCACCACATCTACAACTTGGACGTCTACCTCTGCAGCGTCTCCCACACTCGTTTCTCAATCCAACTTTTCTCCGATCATTACTTCACCAACATTATCTGTGGACCTATTCACTCCTTACCCATTACCCACTCTTCCTCCAAACCCACTCGTTTATCCAGCTGCGGACCCTCTATATCCCCCAGATGTCGGCGATGATCCTCAAATTGTACCTGACTTTGCACCTGCCTGGGCCGCTGCATACAAGAAAGCTAAAAAATTGGTGCGTAATATATAGAATCTCCTTTGAGGCAGAAAAACCCGCACCCTTCCTGGCGTCCTATCGTGTCCAACATCACCCAGGATTTGTCTATCATCATGCCGAGCAGTCGCTTTGAATCCCTATTGACCATCTTGTCTACAGCTCTCGGATTATACCATCGAAGAGAAAGTTAATATCACCACTGGTGTTGGATGGATGCAGGGTCTTTGCGTTGGCAACATTCCTCCGAATAAGAATTTCCCTGGTCTCTGTCTCCAAGTGCGCAACTCACTGTATATACAATTCCGTAGCTGACTTCAGACCAGGACTCTCCGCTTGGGGTACGGCTTACTGATCACGTCACAGCGTTCCCTGCAGGTATCCAAGCTGCGTCAACGTGAGACCAAGCCTAATCATATTTTCTCGTCTGCCTGACCATCATCTTCAGATGGAATCGTGCTCTCCTTCGCGCTCGCGGCCTTGCTATGGGTGAAGAATTCCGAGGGAAAGGTGTCAATATCGCTCTTGGACCGATGATGAATATGGGTCGTGTTGCCCAGGGTGGTCGTAACTGGGAGGGCTTTGGTGCTGACCCCTTCCTGGCTGGCGAATCAGCTTATGAGACTATCTTGGGTCTCCAAAAAGCTGGCGTCCAAGCTACGGCTAAACATTTTATCGGCAAGTGCGTGACAATTGGTCGTGTGTGATTTGTTGCTCACTTGAAGGGAACCACAGTGAGCAAGAACATTTCCGCACGCAAGAGTCATCAGTTATTGATGATCGTACCATACACGAGCTCTATGCGCACCCTTTTCTTCGCAGCGTAATGGCAGGTGTCGCTTCTGTCATGTGCAGTTATAGTAAGCAGCAAACCGGGGCTCTTGTGAACATGTAAAGCTGATGGAGATGTAGATCTCGTGAACGGGACATATGCCTGCGAAAACGACAAGATTTTAAACGACATCCTTAAGCGCGAGTTTGGCTTCCCGGGCTATATCCAATCCGACTGGTCTGCGACGATGTCCACGCTTTCTGCCGTCAAAGGACTTGATATGACCATGCCTGGTGATATTACTTTCAACTCGGGGGACTCGTACTTCGGTGGCAACTTGACTGCCTATGTCAAGGAAGGGCACATCAGCGAAACAAGGCTTGATGACATGGCAACCCGTATTATCGCTGCGTGGTACTTCCTCAAGCAAGACGTCGACTACCCTAAGACCAACTTCAACACCTTCAATTCATCAGATAACATACATAACCTGCATCTCGACGTGCAGGGTACGCATTGTTCTCTTGTGCGGGAAATCGGCACCAAGGGGATTGTGCTATTAAAAAATGAAGGAGGAGCGTTACCTTTGAGCGAACCACATCAATTGGCAGTAATTGGCAGCGATGCAGGGCCAAGTAAAAACGGTCCCAACGCATACCCTGACCGGGGTGGAGACGAAGGTATTCTTGCTATGGGCTGGGGTTCGGGGTAAGTTCTGTGAGATTTTCCCAATACTTGGTTCTGAATGGGGTCGTGAAGTACTGTCAACTTCCCCTATCTGGTCACACCTTTAGATGCTATCAAGGATCGCGCTTTTCTAGACGGCACCAATGTGACTTCTTACCTTGATGATTGGGATCTCAAGAAGGCTGCAAAGGCTGCCGTTGGCCAAGAGGTCGCTCTTGTGTTCATCAATTCCGATTCTGGCGAAGATTACATTACCGTGGACGGTAATGAAGGTGACCGGTAAGCACCGGAAGACCTATTGTGGCGACCTGATGAGTGACGATTTTTCACCTGTATTGTAGGAACAACTTGACAGCATGGCATAACGGTGACAACCTCGTCAAAGCGGTTGCAGCTGCAAACCATAACACTATTGTTATCGTGAATAGTGTTGGCCCTCTTATCCTCGAGCCATGGATCGATCATCCTAATGTCACAGCTGTGTGTCCTTTCCCCAATCATGTGACCATTTTACTCATAAATTATTATGTAGGTTGTCTGGGCAGGTATCCAAGGGCAAGAAGCTGGCAATTCTATCACGGATGTTCTCTATGGTGACTACAACCCATCGGGAAAGCTTCCTTATACAATTGCCAAGAATCCCACCGACTACTCAGCTCAACTTGTTACCCAGCGATCTGGCAACTCTATCGTTGAAATTCCATACACGGAAGGGTGAGTTTGCTTTGCCTGGCTGTTTCGGTAATTTCTTAACTCTTTGCAGCCTCCTCATCGATTATCGCCATTTCGATGCGGTAAGCGCAACGCAAGGCATTACTTGCAATTTACTAACATAACTCAGGAAGACATTACGCCCCGGTTTGAATTTGGCTTCGGATTGAGCTATACAGAGTTTAAGTACTCTAACTTGGCGATCTCTGAGGTTCCGTCACAAGATGACGCGGAACAGGACTTAATCTCTAGTTGGCAGAATGGACAAGCCTCGCCAATGGCTCAGGGCTCGTCGGTAGCGCTCTGGTTCGTTTTGTAACCTGCCATTATCCTCAATACTGACTGTTCCATCTAGGCTCCATGAACCTGCATTCAAAGTCACGTTTGATGTGGAGAACACAGGATCCGTTCCAGGAACTGAGGTTTGTTTGTTTATTTTTTGACCTCCGCCATTTTACAGATTGCCCGCAGATCCCGCAGTTATACATCCACCACCCTACTGATGCTGGGGAACCACCTTCGATCTTGAAGGGATTCAATAATGTCGAGGTCGATCCTGGTCAAACCGAGCAAGTCACCATCACACTCTCTCGATATGACCTCTCCATCTGGGATGTGGTCGCTCAGGGTTGGCGGAAACCTACAGGAACTATCGATTTCTCCGTGGGTGCGAGCAGCAGGGATTTGAGGTTACGAGGAGTCATTCCTGAATGAGTCTCATCGCACTTGTATCACCCTGCCATGTAGTTAACTTAGACATCACCGTACATAATCTTGTCATTGCAATCCACTTCTTTGTATACATTTGCTACATAGACCATTCAATTTGTGTTTTAAGATCCTTGCTCTACCTCTGCTAGTAATGTGATCAAGGCTCTCACGATAGCCCCAGCGAGCTCTGCTGCGAGGCCACGCTGGTCCTCCCTTACCTTAGGGAGCACTCGAGCGTCAAACTTGTCTGGGTGGAACCGCAACACTTCTGCCTTGACCTTGTCCTTCGCAGATTTTTCCGGCGCAACCGGGCGAAGAGCGTGAAACACAAAAGCGCGAACGCCATCCTGCGTGATTTCCTCAGGAGTAAAGTACCTGAGCTCCAGGGTGGGCCAAGGTAGTTCCTTGAAATCGATGGAAGAAAGCATGGCGTTGGTCCTAAGTTCAGCCCACTTGTCTTCGTAGAGCTTGAAGAACTGCACGAGGGCCTGTGATTTTTCCTGTGCTTCAGCGCGTTCCCTAGCTTCATGTTCCCGCTTCTTGGCTTCTCTTTCTCTTTCCTCACGTTCCTTGGCCTCTCTTTCTTTGGCCTCTCTTTCCCGGGCTTCGCGCTCCCGGGCTTCGCGCTCCCTAGCTCTGCGTTCCCGTTCCTCTCTAAGGAACTTCTCGTGTGCTTCCTTCGCCTTGCGCTGTTGTTCCTCCACTAACTTGCGTTGGCGCTCCAATCGTTCCCTCTCCTCGCGCACACGACGACGTTCCGCCTCAACACGTTCTTTTTCTTCGGCCTGTCTTTTCTTTTCATTCTCCTCACGCCGCTGCTGAATGATACGAAGTTCCTCCGCTCTAACTCTAGCCTCCTCACGGAGACGGGCGGCATTCTCATCGCGTTCGGCATAAGCTCGAAGCCTCTCCGGCATTTCTTCCTCAGCACGCTCAGCCGTCTCGCGGTAGCGACTGAGGTCATTGCGGAACGCAGAGTCTAAATGCAGCCTCCGGAGCTGCTGCACAAAGATCTTCTCCTCATTCGTCATCATAGCCGTTTTCATCGTCTTGTCGACTTCGCTGCGCAGACCGTGGAGCTTGGCGCGTGCCCGCTTCGCGAGGCGCTCGTGGCAGGGACGCTTCTTTTGCACTTTGTATTTGGCAGCGAGACGGCGCTTGACCACGGAGCGAACCGCGTCGGGGTTCATCGTCAAATGCTTGCGTGCCCCGAACCGCTTGCGAGGAGCGGGGCATCGACCAGCTGGAGCTGGTGTGGCCGCCGTCGGAGGAGATGGCTTCTGAAACTGGTTCGGCAAGGGAACTGGATCGACGGGCCGTGTTGCGGGTGGATTCTGGCCGGAGCAATCGCAAATGTTTTTGAATGGGGGGTTATCGTTAGGGAAGGGAGGGGGAATCACGTACTGGGTTGCTAAAGGGACTGAACTGTGGGAGGCGAAAGCAACATGGCTTCATGCGGTTGGGAAATCTCAGCCCAGCTGAATTCCCATGATACGGGGCTGTGAAAGGAGAGGACACCTTGCCAGGCTGATTGAAAACAAATGGGAACATGTTGAAGATTTATGGCGAAAAAGATATGCGTAGTCGAGATTCTTGACGTAAAGAGCGAGTCGATCTTGCGTTTGTCTTGTGGGTAGAGGCATATCCACCATGCTGAGCTTTATAGTGGGCTATCACTGTTCACAAATGATAATATCGGTTGATCCATTGATCAGTCCACACGAACAATAGAAACCCGACATACTCATCTGGAATTATCCCTATTTTATTTGGCAATTGGTGTGGAAAGGTGGAATTTGAACATTCCAAGCCTGGAGTGTATCAACCGATGTATCTGTTTTCCGGTCCACCACTTACAGTTCGGGGGGATCAGCCGCGAGGACGACTTATGTAAAGTTGTGCAGACATAACTGAGGTCCACCAAGCGAGTCCACTGTACATGGTATGACTGCACCTATCAGGATGACTCAAGTCATGAGTGGGAACTTGTCAGCGTAAGGGACGAATGCTGCGCCAGTATCCACGAATAATGCCAGGTTCTGATATACCTGACACGCGGCGGTGTCAGGAAGTGTGAGGCTGTATAGGTGGTCCTCGCACCTGTCCAAAAAAGGAAACGAGGCGGCGGATGTAGAGTCATTGTCCTGCAGTTCTCCTGTCGGACAAAGCGTCTGCAGTGGCCAGAGCGAAACAAAGGGTACCTTTGATCGGTCCACAATTGGATCAAAGCAATAGGCTGAAGAAACGTATTTTAATGAGTGATCACCCGGGAGGACTCGATCCACAAAGATACACCCACCGTCTCGCGACAAGGCTACCCTCATCCTACTCACCGCTCAACAAGTACTACAACCAGAAGCGCTTCAACACGTGTACCATGGCTCCTCGAACTACTCGCAACAGCAATGGCCTGAGATCTCCTGTAGTCCCTCGACGTGCGACACGTCCGCGAGCCTCTGCCATTGGCAAGGTTCCTCCAACTCCCCCCGTTGCTCCCCCAGTGACCATGTCTGTCGGGGTCGACAATGTCGAAAACCAAGATGATGAATATTATTCCAAGGAGATCAAGTGGCTCAAGTGCCGAGACAAGTACGGCGTCCCGGTCATAGTCAAATACTCCGCGACCGGCGAAGGAGTTCATCTGATCTGGGATTGGTCAGAGGTCGAGGGCAGGGAGAAGTCCAACGCCATGGACGAATATGAGGATGGAATGGAGAATGATACGGGGACGCCACCACCCACTGCTTTCAAGGAAGCATTGAACACCCCGCAGCAGCAGCATCCATATGACGCAGGCTCCGTCTTACGAACTCCAGTCAAGAGGGCGAAACCGTTACGTCCCAGTCCGACTCGGTTTGGTGACAAGGACATCCATTCCATCTGCGAGCATCCTGGCCTTTATAGGGAGGGTAACGGTGACTATAGGATGATCCTGAATCACGACGTAGGCTCGTCCGTGAACCTCTCCAGAGAACAGGTGGAACAGCAACAAATCATGGATGATCATAAGATCTTCGTAATCCAGCTCCAGAAGCTGATGGCTGAGACAGATGCAACCATGAGGGAAGCAGCAGGGGCATTTTCGGTCGATGGTTGCGGTGATGTAACAATGGGCGAGGTGCCAACAAAACGTCGCGTCCAGACTGCTGGCACTTCTGGTACGATTCTTCTAGCAGGCAAACCCGTCCATCGGCCTAACCACCGAGTTCAAGCTGGCCAGACGGCGGAATCGGCCTCCATCACTGGCCCAAACGGGGAGCGACTAGACCGCCATGGTCACCATATGGTCGGTCCCGAAGGCACAGTCCTTATCGACCCCCACGTTCTGTCCAAAGGAACGCACGCGCCTGCCAGCCCCAAGGGAAGTTCCCGAGGTAGAAGGCGAAGACCATTTGTAGAGCGTACTAAGCCGCTGCGACAGGGTGCTGGCAGACCACCCAGGCGTGGCCAAATTACTGCAAAGCCACTCGGCCCAGAAGAAACAGGGCTGGTCTACTGATCGACGCGGTCACTGGGAATAAATGCATCCTATTCAATGGACGACGTACTGCAGATTGATACGATACACATACTTAGCAATTATGCTAGTTGTACAACTGAAACGCTCCTTACCTCTTTACTGTTCAACTTGTAGCCATCCCCGGAACTGGATGTTACTAGAATACTATAAGATCAGGTCTTTTCACTTCTGAGACAGATGCTGACCGGAACGTGGCTGTGTCAAGTACTGCCCTCTGTCTTCGACGATGTCGTCTCCGCCAAAGCCTTGGGAACGCACGACCCCAGTGCTATCATCTTCGTCGTCGGCAGCAGCATCGGTTCAGCCAGTGTCCTCATCGTCGTTGGTTCCTCCATCAGGCACTTCGTCAGAACCTCCCTCTGTGCCTCCTCGTCCTGCAGCGCTGAGCGGCCCATCTGTGCCAACTACCACCTCCCTATACAACACGCCCTCGACATATAGTCCTTACTCGCGACTGGGGACGTCTTATTCGCCTTATGGAGGCGGAATGTACGGCGGTAGTCTTGGGTATGGAGGATTGAACCCTTACAGCGGGTATGGCTATGGGATGAATGGTATGTATGGGGGGATGCCAGGCATGGGCGGGTTGGGCATGTACCCAGGCATGGATCCCAATAACCTGTCGCTCTCTCAGACATTCGAATCCACCACGCAACAAACCTTCTCCCTTCTTCATTCCATCGTCCAGACTTTCACCGGTGTCGCTCAGATGCTTGAGTCGACATTCATGGCAACCCACAGCTCATTCTTTGCAATGGTCGGAGTCGTCGAACAGTTTGCTCACTTGAGGAACGCTCTTGGGAGTGTGCTAGGCCTATTTGGTCTTGTGCGCTGGATGAAGGAGCTTATCACGGGAAAGCCAAGCACTCCCGCGAACGCTCTACAAGTGGAGTTCCGAGAGTTCGTCAATGGGAAACCTGTACAAGGTCCTGCAGGTCCGCCGTTACCCAAGCCTAGCAAAAAGCCGCTTATCATATTTTTCCTCGCTATCTTTGGTGTACCCTATGCTATGTCACGACTTGTCAAAATTCTCAACGAACGTGCGCAACAGCAAGGTCAAGTCGGACCATCGCTGGGCCCGATTGATCCGTCTACCCTTCCTTTCGCAAGAGCGCTCTACCCCTTCACTCCCTCATCACCATCAGAACTTGCGCTCAAGGAGAATGATATTGTTGCTGTTATGAGCAAGTTGGATCCTCGTACGGGCACAGAAGTAGATCCGCGCTTGGAAGTTGAAACCGATTGGTGGCATGGCCGCACTCGCGATGGAAGAGAGGGATGGTTTCCTAAGAAATGGGTGGAAGTTCTTGAACGGCGAAAGCCTGTGGAACAGCCAAAGAAAGTTGATTGATGTCATTTTGCTACTCGTGATTTCTGCTCTATTATTATTATGCTTTTGTATCGCGCCTTGCTTGACCAATTTTTTGCCCAAATCGTGGTATATGTACCTCCTGCGGTTAGAACGTGTCTTATCATGGGACCGTTTTCGAGGAATATGAGTCCGTAGAGAAGGGGGAAGTTGCCCTCATATTGCCCAATAATACACGGCAGATACTCATGTCAGTTGACAAACCAACAGGCGAAACTCTATGCATTGAGATGGTAGAGCTGAGAATCTAAGAGACGACAAGCTGCATTTCGATCTTCCCGAGAAAGACGCTCCATGGAGACAGGGGAAGGGGATGAAAGCACACTAAATGTCCCACTATGTGCCCTCCGTCACCCAATATTTTCGGACTGGCGTAGAGGATCGCTCCGTCAGCACAAGGACTCCCTCAGCGGTGTAAGCAACAGCAAGTAAAATGGAAGTGAAACATACCACGGGGACAACCAACAAGCAATGTTTTCGTTGACGCCAGTTATGCATATTCATTAGGAATCGGATTGCTTCATTGACCTGAAAGTTTTTCTTGAGCAACAAGTTGTAGAATATGTAGATCTTTCCTGTCGCAATGGATCATCATTACGCAATCTGAAGCAATCAGTAATTTCCTAATCTGGTGTTTGATTATGTAATGGCGTTACTTAAGGGCAATCATCGTAGCGTAGTCAGCCAATCTAGTCTCATTCTCATTCTTCCTTCTCAAGAATTATACTTTCTAGCAAGATGGCCGAAGATACCCAAAACGCACACTCAATACCCTCCGATGCTCCCGAACATTGTCCAGTAATGATGACCACAACACTATTCTAGAGTCCACCTTACTTATCGTTAACATCATAGGGCACCGAGTCCGAACTAGCAGGCAAAGCAGATGCCTGTCGAGGATGTCCAAACCAAGAAGTCTGCGCTTCGGACAAACCAAAGGGTCCAGATCCGGCGCTTCCGTACATCCGTGACAGAATGTCTGCTGTCAAACGAAAAATCGTTGTTCTCTCAGGGAAAGGTGGTGTCGGGAAGTCTACCTTTGCAGCCCAACTTTCCTGGGCATTCGCAGCAGACGAGCAGGTGCAGACCGGTTTGATGGACATAGACATCTGTGGACCGTCCATTCCAACCATCCTCGGCATCGCATCGGAACAAGTCCATTCTTCTTCAGCGGGTTGGTCACCGGTGTATGTGCAGGATAATTTGGCAGTTATGTCCGTCGGCTTTATGCTGCCGTCCTCTCGCGACGCTGTCATGTGGCGAGGTCCGAAGAAGAACGGATTAATTGCCCAGTTCCTCAAGGATGTGGACTGGGGAGACTTGGATTATCTCGTTATCGACACGCCCCCTGGAACGTCAGACGAACATCTTAGCATTATGCAATACCTCAAAGAGAGCGGAATAGATGGTGCTATGCTCATAACGACACCCCAGGAAGTGGCTCTTCAAGACGTACGGAGAGAAATTGATTTCTGTCGAAAAGTTGGTTTGCCCATCTTGGGACTCGTGGAGAACATGTCGGGATTCGTGTGCCCCTCGTGTAAGTCCGAAAGTCAGATTTTCAGGCCAACAACAGGAGGCGCGGAGAGCCTTGCGAAGGAGACTGGGATTGAATTGCTGGGAAAGGTACCACTCGATCCGCGGATAGGTCGAAGCGCCGATTACGGTTTGAGTTTCTTGGATGAGTACCCGGATAGCCCTGCGTCTGCCTCCTACTTAGGCATTATTGATAGTGAGTTTCGTGTGTGTGGTCTGTGCCGCAGTGCTAATACGAAGAAAAGGGATCAAACAGATTCTCGGTGACAAATAATTTACACCAATATGTATCTCTATTCGTTGTATTCCAGATATCACCCTTGTATTAAGTACCCGCGTCATGACGAATGCAGTTCTACCGTCAAGATTGCTTTATGTCTGGGTAACATGTATAGTATCGTCTTGTTTCACCTCGGATGTCCAATAGAAATTAGTATTGGTTTAGAAATTTTGCGATCTGGAATAACGCTCCGTGGTACACCAAAGGGAAGAACTGAAACCATGACCTCCTCCGTACATTTTTCTCGCATGGACTTCCTTGAGCCTAACGACCGATAGACTGAGTGCATTCCTGCCGTGACGAATCGATTTGCGAATAAATGTAAGTGCATAGGTAGTGGACGTCTCATACTGGTCCCCTCGACAGACCTACTGTCGCCAAGTCTACCTTGGACTGTCCTCGTTTGATTTCTGTATTGTGCTACAAAGCCATATATGCTGCAATTACTCAAGTTACAAGAACTCGTTTCAGGTAGATCATTGCGTCTTCCGGTTATAGATCAAATAGTATGCGGGCAGTGCAGTATCTAGGGTGTCAGATTTCCTCCTGACAGCTTTGACTCTGCTCCCATTCCACATGATGGCATTCAAACTCAATCCACTGTTCCACGCAGATCATATAGGCTCTTTGCTGTGGCCTGTCTATCTTCTTGAAGCTCGGAAACGGTTTGGAAGGAGATCAGCTGCGTGAGGTTGAAGATAAGACAATCTCTGAAGCTGTGCAACTCCAGAGTGAGTTTTAAGAGCATTACCGACGGTGAATACAGGTTGGCGACTTTATTATTATTTTATTAGTGGTAACTTTCCACCAAATGAATAAGGCGTGAATACCTAGAAAGTATCGAAGGTGTGTGGGCATGTCTTTATAGTGTACAATGTCTTCGTTATTGACCCCTCTGGTCTGCGACCGCAGTTGTCCATGACCCACCAATCAAAATGTTCAGGGTATAACCAAACAATGATTCCCATGAATATTACTCGGTGCTCACGAAATTTCAAGCCTTATCCTCCTGTGAGAGTGCTTATGAAGATGAATGAGGAAAATCCATACCTTCAAAACTTGTACTGATGCCATAGTAGGCAAAAGGTCCATAAACCCAAGAAGCAAGATTAGGCATGTGAAATCAGGGTACCTACCTCAATCCGAATATTTAAAATCATTAGTGCAACCTGATGGAGTAAATAACATCAAAATTACCATGGCTACCCTCAAATGGTTGCATTTTGTTCATGTTAAGCCTGTACCAGTGTGATAAGGACGTTCAGAATTTTGATACCAGAAAGGCGAGCGTACCTTCGAACCTGGTGTCTACCCCGACGATGCGTACTTCGAGGATCTTGCCGCAGCTTACCGCCGTGAGCTGGAGATCTTGTACAACGCCGGCCTGCGTAACGTCCAAATAGACGATCCCATGAGGGTAACCTCTGGAGCATATCTATGGTCGAGGGCCTGAGGAGGCTGGCGGTGATCCGAACATCCTCCTCGATAGAGCTGTATACGGCTGTATAACAAGCTTCTCGAAGGTCGACCGAAAGATTTTGTCGGGGAAACTACCACTCCATGCATTTCTGGGAAGGAGGATATGATGGCATTGCAGCCGAGTTAAATAAAGAGCTCAATGTTGATTGAATACGACACTGGATGTGCTGGTGAATCACTGTGTTGTGTCATCTAGGCTGACAAAATTGACTGAGCCGTTGCTGGCAACTTCCCAAGGATAGACCGGTGGTACTCGGAATTGTTTACTGGAACTGGAAAATACAGAAGTGCAGAGGCAGCGCGTGGGAGAGGTAGTAAGGATACGGCACGGGGAGGAAGCGCTGAAAAAGTGTGTGTGTTGCTCCCCAGTGTAGCTTCGCCTCTCACGAAGAGGAGAATCTACTCACCACCAAGGATATGGTGAGCTTATGAGCCTCGAGGGGCCAGCGAGCAGCTTATCTGCAAGCTAAATGGGTCGACAAAAGAACGAAATTGGCTGCCGCACAGTCGCGCAGCACTGCGCCGTCTCCGAATGTGCTGTCTAGTCGTAGCCTGTACGTGCCTGGAAGACAAATTCAGCGACATGACTGCCTGTAAAATGCGGTGTTTCCAGTGCACAGCTAGGATTAATATCATGGATTATGTAAGTTGGTCCTGATCTTGCAGCAGCGCGGCAGTCCTATAATTATTTGGTACTGTAATACTAGTAGGTTGGACGGTTTCTTGCTGGGCCACAGATCGCAACGAGAGACGGGCCGTTGCTCAACTTTCTTTTCTTCCTCAACGTCATTTGGAAGGGTAATCTCTGCGGCTCACTTTCGATCTCGGGAGTCCAGATCAGACTTGGAAGGACTCCGGGGCCGCCAAGTCTCGACACAGCTATCCTTAACGATGCCGAAGCAGAAAACCCCGACCCCACAGGAGTTGTACAGAGCACGAAAAGCACGAGAAGAAAAGGAGAAGAATGCACTCCTCCCGCCTGGCTTGATAAATCATGGCAATACGTGCTTCATGAATTCTGTACTTCAAGGAGTATGTGGCAGCCCTCGAGAATCGAACCATTTCTCACTCACTACAGCTTATAGCGACGAAATATTTGGAACAGCTCGTGAAATTCGATCCTATACCCCCTGTGATTCAGTCATCTGCCGATGTTCCCATAGCATCGCATAGATCTCCAGAACTGGCCAATAGACATGGCACCACTGGGGAGTTCGAGCTCCCAAGGACAGAAGGTCTTACCATCGGCGATGCATTCGTTGATATGTTGTTACGAGCCTGGGAAATACGAAACAACCGCCGACGAGACATCATCCTGAGTCCCAGGTCCGTTCCAGAAACTTATCTGCATCCCGTTCTGACGTCGTTTTATTCCGAACCTAGGGATATATTAGCTACGCTAGGGCAGAAATATGACCAATATCTGGACTTCAGGCAGCAAGATGCACACGAGTTCCTTAGCCAGCTGTTGGATGCCATGCGAATGGAAGAGATCGACGTGGGTCTTTAACGATCACCATTCTACTCCTTAATCATATCCCTCAGACGATCAAAAAGGGATCACAAATGCGGTCAAACCAATCGGGGAGCCGGCCCAGCCAACGTCTTGTGGAAAGCACCTCCAATGGTCCAATGAGGACGTCTCTGTCTGGTGACCCTGACCCATCACCTCCCCAAGATGACGGCCCCGTGCCCTTTGTCGACATGCTCTTTGGTGGAAAGCTAGCCAGCATTCTGGTTTGCCAAACCTGCAAACATGTTTCCCACACGTACGAGGACTTCAATGATCTCAGCTTAAGCATCAAGGCTGAAGACTATGTGCGGGAACGCAAGCGCGACAAGCTAAAACAACTGGCTAAAATGCTTCGGAATATATCAGCTTCGGCACTGGTCGTCGCACCACCCATGCAGCGTTCATCTTCCGTTCCCACGACTCCAGTGCGGGACTCTGCTCTGGACAGCCCTGACTTATCCGAGAACCCAAGGAGAAGAAGTATAGATCTTGTTGAGGTGCCTGTTCAGCTGTCCTCTCATGAGAAACTGGATACTGTCGCTTCGCATACGAAGTCCATCCCTCCACTGGAGTTACCTGCCACCGTCATAACACCAAACCCTGGTGCCGCGGAATCTACTACCGCTTCGGACTACTTGGATGCCCCGCTTCTGCCAGAACCTCCCGATGGTGACATGGCCGCTGGAGACAAAGCGAAACCCACCGGAAAGGAGAGAAAAGGAAAGGATGACAATTGGGTGAAAATTAGCAGGCGCATCAGCGCGTCAGTGGGACTTTCATGGAACTCTAGAGAATCCAGTCGTAACAGCAGAGAGGAGAAGGCGAAGAACGTCGCCTCTACCAAAGCGGCGACCAAAGCTCAAGAGGAAGATCCCCACCCACCGAACACCACTACAGTTCCAGCGTTGAACTCAGAGGTTTCGGATGAACCCAGTTCCGCGAAAATGGATTCGGGTAGAGGACCAACTTCACTCAGTCTTGTGAATGAAAGACTGCAAGCTCAGCTGACTAACATGAAACGGTCACTGGCTACAACTCAGAAGCCCCAGGATTCCCTGTCGATGCCTCACTTTCCTCTGATTACCCGACCTTCTAGCCCTTCTATCCGCTCCAAGCGACATAAACTGCGACCACCAAAGCTCAGTGCGGAGGAAACTGCATACCTACGCGACATCCTCGCCGACACCGTCCCTCATAATCCTTCCGGACCTTTTTCGTTCTTTAAGCAATCCAAAGATACCATCACTCCCCCAAGTATAATCCAGAACACGTTTTTGAAGGTCACCCAACTTCGAGGTATAGAGGAGTGTTTACGGCTCTTCACTTCCGTGGAGGTGCTAGATGGGGAAAATATGGTTCGCTGCCGTCGCTGTTGGAAGATCGCAAATGGTGTTTACAAACCACCAGTGGAGAGGTCTCCCCACGACAGTGATTCTTGCACTGACAGTGATGACGAGAGCAATGGCGATGTTAAACAAGCATCTTCTTCGCTATCAATACATACCCCCGAGTCAAGGAAGTCCGAGCCTGGATCTGCAAGTGCAATGACACGGGTTTCTGGCACCAATTCTAATGTACACGAAGATGCTTCTGAAAAATCTCATACAATCCTTCGTGATTCGCCGCTAACGTCTATTACCAAGACTCCGAGGCCCCCTCCTCCAGCCCTACAACTCAATGATTGTGCAAACTTTGACGATACCTCCCTTGGTGATTCCCTTTCTCAGCAGAATACTCCCATACTTTCGATTTCAATGACTACCCCTCAATCTCCACGCTCTGTTGGGACAGCGAAAGCGGCCCCATCGAGAGGGAGTACCATGTCATCCTTTGTGACAGAAGTATATGCTGCAACTCCATCGTCTTCTAGGACTTCGTTAAGCGCCCCATTTGACCGGCATAGAAAAGATAGAGATCGTGTTTCTGATAGTGCCACAGAAAGTGATGGCATCTCTGAAGGAGAGAGTGACGCAGTATATGTCTTCTCTGATGTCTCATCTGCTGCATCTCCAATATTGTCGCCGAGCGCATCCCAAACACATTTCGAATCCGCAGCGCTATGTGTTCAAGAAGCTCACCCGAAGGAGAAATCGGGTAGCACTGGCATCCCCCGTTCCAAGCAAGTGCTTATGCGGCCAGCATATAAGCGATACCTCATCTCTACCCCACCCCCCATCCTTGTCATCCATCTGAAGCGCTTCCAGCAAACATCGAAGGTTCCCTTAGCGTCGTTTGCATCAGGCTTCAAGAAACTCGATGACTACATCTCGTTTCCGGAGTACCTAGATTTGGCACCTTACCTCGCGCCCAAGAAAGAGGATTATTTCCCTACCAAATGTTCGACTGCGGGTGGTCGCATTGGAAGAACAGAACCGTGCATGTATCGACTCTATGCTGTGGTCGTACACATCGGAAACTTGGTACGTCATTTTTTGATAACGATTCGCTTCTTCCTTACAGCCTGTTATTAGTTGGGTGGACATTACATCGCATATACGGCTCTCCCGTCCTCAGACGTTCAGCAAAGGGACCTTTCCCTTGAGGAGAAGCATTCAGATGAGAGAACGCCAAGGGATTGGGCATACATCAGCGATACTGTCGTCCGCCTTGCCTCATTCGACGAAGTGATGAAGAGTAAAGCATACATTTGTATGTATGAGCGAGTCTGAGCTGCTGTCTCTTTCTTGTCTGATGATCAGCAAGCTTTTGTTAATGACCACTTTCCTGGACGCTCTTATAATATTTTTATTTACTTCTTGTTCAGGTCCACACCTTGTCACAGTACTGACTTCTGTATACCATGGCACTCTGCATATTTATACACCTCTGATACCCCCGCCGAGGTAGTCAGATCATCTCGTTGATCTTAGAAATATTCACCACCTGCTTGAGTTTGCGTTTTCAAATCGAGACGCCCATGTAGAGAAGTGATTGACCTGAAAATCAACATTCCAGCAGTCGAGACAACGCCCTCGGCGAAGGTCCAATTTATTGTTAATGAAAACGAACCAACATAGGTCCTCATAGAAAGCGACATCCATTAGGAGCTTTCAATAGTTCAATACAACGCACGCAATGACTAGATCGTACCGTGGGTCGCGTTGTTTTATCTTTTCATTTATCTTGTTCTGCCTGTTATTGTAGTGTGGTCCCCAGACTACGACCTAGGGATGATGTTCCTGTTGGCAGAAGAGCGTGACTTCAAGAAATCAGCGACGATGTTTCCTTCGCAGCGGAAGTCTTTGGAATCCGTAAAGCTGCATGGTCCTCCAGACTGTTGTTCTCGTACTGCTAAGACTCGAAAGCTAACCCACGGGCCGATGTCTTGATCGCAAGACAAGCAGACCCAACCAGTATACTTGAATGGTAGGTCTTGAATGGAATTCTTCTCTTTGTGCGACACAGATCGAAATTTCAGACCTTCAACGAAATACCGGTAAAATAGGACGTCCAACAGCCTCAGTCATAAGCATTTCATGCCAGATAACGGGACGCCAGTAGTTAGCTTGACACCTCCACGGGGTTGTGGATCAGATATCGAAGAGACTCTCGTCGCTTGCCTCGAGCATCTCTTTATCTCCGCTTACCAGTCGCATCATGCAGAGCCTAGTATGCAACGAATGGGATTTTACGTGTAGATTCGACCCACCAGATTTGCCGACACCCAGCTTGCCGATTTGATGAACTGTCTGCGACTCCTCATCAACTGGGTACATAGATATCTTGCCAAGGGCCAATACCCACTTGAAACTTGAACCGCAATGCCTGGTCCTCGAGGGAAGCAGAATGGCGCAAAGAAAGGGAAGCCGAAATCACAAGCATCAGTCACAGCGAGTTCAAGGTCAATGGAGTTCGCGCCATTGATTGAGGCTATAGACCGCGCAGAGGATTGGAACACGGTAGCCAACTTGCTTTGCAACTACCTGGAATTACCTGGTGCGATCCTGAGACCCTGACCTGGTCCGAAACTCACTCAAGATCACAGACCTGACCCGCCGCAGTGGCCTCAAAAAAGTCTACAATAACTTCGATGCTATCTACAAGCGCATCGACAGCCTTTATACAGCAAACTCAAATAACGAGAAGATCGCAGGGGGCACCATTGGTATATACACCAAGATGTGTGCAGATTCTATCCTCCGAAATCGTCTGTTTCAGCAAGGTTTGTAGTTCTCTCCTTCTCTTGTGATGATGATTAATTATGTGTCTAGGTCTTCTGTCCAAAATCATGCCACTGGTCGAGCGAGATGGATCTAGACGTCTTGCTCTCAGAACGTTGACAACTGTGACCCTACATGGCGGAGTCGACATTCGTCAGGAGATCGCTCTCCAGACACCTATTTTGATCAGCGTTCTGCAGCGTTACCCAGATGACTTTGACTCCGCAGAACTTGCGATGTCGACCATGGCTCATGCTATAGGCGCAGCCATGTGTTCCGAGCAGAAGTTGGCGATGAAGTACATCAGAGCATTCAAAATGCCCACACTGTTACCCCTTGTCTTGGAATGGCTCAGTAAGCCTGGAATCAGTGTTCAGCTTCTCCATCACGGCCTAGAGTTGCTCGCACAGACGACGCTTCACTGTTGGCAGGATTGGATGGCCTATCCACCAGCAATCGAATTCTTTGTTGCTTGTATGCGCGGACCCGATCTTTCCAGTCGGTGTTATGCACTTGGCGGATTGATTCGGCTGCACAACACGTGTTCCGAGCAAGACCAACGCTTCAACGATCCAAACAAACTTATTAACGCCCTGCAGGGCAATTTCCCAGATCATCTCAAAGATGTCATGATGGACTACGGATTGCTCCGTTGTGATGCATATGTAACTCTTCGCTCTGTAAGAGATTATCAGCAAGCCATGATGGGCTGTACGCAGGATAAAGACCTGTACTCATTGGGACTCAAACTTACTGAGCTCATCACCCGGAACGAGTTCTCCATTGGCGAGGGTGGTTTCCAATCGCCTAATCCACGCACAGGCAAGATGGAAATGTTAGACGTTGGTCTGCCCTTCAAGATGTGGACCGATGCCTTACCTCTGTGCGCCAAAGCTATTCGCGAAAAGGGTCGGCCTAATGACCTTGATCTCGCGGACATGCTCGACATGAAGTTTTTCATCGTTCGTTCCCGTGTCTCCGAGGCGGTGGCACTCGCCAAGTCGTCCATCAAGCGCAATCCCAAGTTCCCATACTTCTACTACGTGGTGACCCTCGGCATCGACATCGAAGAGGGCCTGCGTTGCGCGAAGAAGGGCCTCAAGTGTCCCAATGCCACTCCATTTGTCCGGTTTGGACTAATGCACCGGGCTGTCGAGATTGCCGGAAACTTGGGTATCTGCCGCATCCAAGAGTCGAGCGAGGGCGATAAGAGATGGGAGGAGGGTGTCGCCTTTTTGACCAGTTCATTGGAGGACGCAAAGGCCTACGTTGCACAAGCCCCTCCCGACGCACGGCACATGAAAAATGTCATTTACTGGTATATCTGTCTTACGATCGCGATGAAGGGACCAGATATGTCAGAGGACTTGAGCGAATTACAGGTATCTTTAGCTTCGGCGTTTTACTGAATTTCGCGATAAACTAATGATGTGTCCAGCCTGCCCTTAGCAAGCTGGCAGATGCTGATGAATTCAGTAGACTATTTTGGGTTAAACCACCGAAAACGCAGCTGCGTCTCACTCAAGAAGTTATCCTGAAACACTACTCGGCCGGCATAAAGAAATGGGGTTCTGTTGTTGCAAACTTCAATAGCGTGCTCGGCCATGAGAAGCACATCTTTTCTCCGACGAGCGCCGAGGACCAGCTGGCACTTTGGTTAGCGGACATCAAAATCGAAGATGGTGAAGAGCAAGGGCCTATGTTGTGTGCTCATCCGAGGATTACTACCAATACCGTGGAACTTTATCGGTGCTCGTGGTGCGGCAATCCGAGTGCAGTTCTTCGCAAGTGCAGTGGGTGTGAGAAAACGAGGTGAGATACCAGATTGTAGCCTTGGATCGGATCCTAAATGTGTATGCAGGTACTGTGACACGACCTGTCAAAAATCCCACTGGTCCACACACAAAGCTACATGCAACAAGAAGTAGGGGACGCCTGCTATGGTTGGCATATGTCTGATAATGAGAGCGGGTTTGTATCTAGTTTGTAACCCCGTGTATGACGGTCTTCAGTGCGTCATAGTAATACTAGTAAATAAGGTACACATTTTCGTGGTAACCAAAGCAGCAAAACGGTTGTTTGGCAACCTGACCACGGCCCAAACAAAGATCGCCATTGGTGCCGACGGTCGCGTTGCACTGTATTCGTTCCGCGCAGTACTAATCCTCCACTATGACGGAGGCAGTCTTCAAGGACATACCTGAGTTATTCGAAGTCGGTCATTTCTGTCTCACCGTGATCTGCGAAGGCAAGCGGGCTGATCGTCGGAATTTAGGTCGAAATCGGTGAAGCTCTGACAGCGAGGACAGAGAGCCTTGGTAAGAGACTGGATTATCTCTGCATGATACAACAAGCGAAGCTCATTTCTGTGGAGCTACCTTTCGTGAACTTGGACCTCCAGACCTCTGTTATGTCGTGAAGAGCACAGGAAAGACAGGTCAGCGCGATGTACGTCGATATATCTTGTGGTCATACTATTCTTTTACCTTTGCGGGAACGTATATGTAGTTTGGCTCGTTCCATTTCGTCTCAGGCGTTGACGCTTCTTCGTCTGCTTCCCTCGCCGCTTACATCAACTCCTTGACCTACTCTCTGGAGGATAACTCAGCCTGGTTCTCGAAAGGCCCGGTCTGGAAAGTTAGGAATGGTTCTTACTGGTGAGTTCCTTCTTCATACCTTCGCTACTTCATTGACAACAAACCACACAGTTGTTTTAATGCGTTCTCTCGCGTAGATGTTCGCGTCGACGTCAAGATCCCTGGTGGAGTGAATGCTTACGTAGTCGATTTGCGTGGGGAACGGTTCGTTGGTTTTCATTTCTAGCGGAACATGCCCTTTCATATGCTACTCTAGACACGAAGCCACGCCCGAAATTTGGCAAGAAACATACGTGTCCGCACTCCTTCGGGCAATTCTGTACTCCGATGATCCCACCTACTGGCTAGATGCATACAGGAAGCTCGATCCAATCACTGCCTCCGAGGGCGAAGTGCGCTTCCTGCAAGCCGCAGAAGCCTTGTTTATGAAGGGTAAAGCTCCCATGTTCTCACCCTCATCAATCATGTGCTGACTTTCATTTCTAGGCTGGCAAGTGGGATCAGATCCAGAGATCCAAGTCGCGACGATCGTCTCAAATCATTTGACAGCCGGTATTCTGAAATATTTTGGTGGAAGTGGGCGTTGGCAACAAGCTGCGAACCTTTTTGAAAAGCTTTCCGCACGTGAACCGGAAATTGCCTCACTTCTTGCCAAAAGTTACCTGGGAATGAGTAAGATTCGCACGTAATCCTATACGGTGGCCACTGACTGGATGGTTATGCAGACGAGGAGGTGAAGGCGGTCCAAATTATATCAACTGCCATAAGGCATACACCCCGCTCCTACACTCTCCTACATGTTCAGAGTGACTTTCTTCGCTCCAAAGGCCAAATCGATTGGGCACTTAAACTTGCGAAGGAGGCCGTAAATTGCGCTCCAAGTGAATTCGTCACATGGGAGAAACTCACAGAACTTTACATCGATGGGAAGGACTACGAATCTGTGAGCTGTTTTCGTCTTCGCTTTTTGGGCCGCCCCTGAGTATGCCAGGCCCTACTCACGCTGAATTCATGTCCAATGTTCACCTACAACGGGAGGGATACTCACCGTGCCATTCCAACCTCTCGCGTAAATATTCCGGTCAAACGGCAGATTAGTGACCTTCTTCCCGAGAAACAGAGGACTGAGGACGACGAGGTTAGTTACTGGCTTACGTCCGGAAAACATATCCGCCTGACGTCCTTGTTTAGGCAGACCCGGCCCTCCTTCGTTTGCCGGCTCCTGGTCTGCGAGGGACCTGGGCGCGAGCATATGCCCTTCTTACTCGTTTGGTTTCTGAGATAGGGTGGGACGAGCTTTTGAAAACCCGGAGTGCTGTCTTTGTGATGGAGGAAGAATACCGCATGCAGAAAGCGCAGTCAGATTTCCAAAACGCTGCCCTCAAACAGCGAACGCGCTCCGCGGCTGAAGGTGCCTCGGACGGAGGGAGCACTGTTATACACGAAGACGGATCGGTCTCAAAAATGTCGGAAACGTTAACCCTCACCGCAGATGATGATGCGTCGACTAGAACTGTGCATAGCTCAGGGGGATCCAAGGCATCTGACCCTGGTGGTAAGACGGACGATGGGGGCCTCAGCCCTTCGAACAGCATTCCTATCATCCGGGTATCAACTGAATCAGAGATAGAGAAGGAGTTGGCGGAGTCGAGTCGGATGACGCCCAATGGAACGGACAAGGATGGTGATGGGCCCAGCCTAGCAGGCGCCACCCTGGAGAAACCTACCGCTGCTGCTGCTGCAAATGAAGAGGCGGAATCTTCGCCATCTACTCCACAGGAGATGTTTTCCTTCACTAACAAGCGTTTGTGCGAACGTTGGCTGGATAATCTTTTCATGGTACTCTATGAGGTGGGCGGCAACGAGTCGACCTCTGGTAGTCGCTGAATTCCTTGTCGCGCAGGATCTCAGAGTGTGGACGATATTCAGAGCCGAGGTGGCGCATTTCAAGACACAGCATGTTGCATATCGGAAAACTGGCATGGAATGGGAGATCCTCGGCGATTTGGGCCTTCGCCTGCACCACAAGGAGGAAGCGAAGGAAGCATATCAGAGGTGCATCGAGACTTCGCGGTACTCCCAAAAGCCGTGGGCAAAGCTACTGGACATGTACGCGGAGGAGGGCGACATCAATCATACCATCCAGGCTGGTATAAGGGTTGCCACATACCAACATGCTGACTTCACGGAGATGACGGTAGGTGTTGTGCTGGTGTTATAAGGGGTGCTCGCTGAGGATGATCTGTAGTACCCGACACTTATTGCGCGGTGTTTCTTTAAATTGGGGCAGATCCATGGTCATGCCAAAATTTCCTTTACCCTACTGAGCATGGGACTCCCTGAAAATATCCTCAAGATTATGGAGAGCTACCTGCAATATGGCAAGACATTCAAGGTGGAAGGATACGATTTTTGATACAATTATGTTTCTTGTTCTTTCGATTAGAAGATTCCAGCCTGAATTCATATGCGAACTTGGGTGAGAGTTTGGATTTCCTGACTAAGTAAATGAAATTGGGGAAGTGTTAGGGTGGCAACGTCCACTTGGATCATTACCTTGTCTCCTTCCGCATCCTTGCCCCACCCTTGTCTCGAGCGTCACCGGTAATCGTTCTTGTAGCGAACCTTCGCTGTGTCCCTTACTGGTGCTGGAACCCATTCTCGAAGTGCATAGCGGTGACTGTCCAAATGTCTGATTCTCCTATCCGACGACTCTCCTCAGCCAATTGTCCCAGCCAGCTCAAGCGGGAAGAGAATCTCATCAATGCATACGAAGCAGAGGAAGAACGAATAATCAATGTCTTGTCTCGCAAGTTGGAGCAGGTATGGGCTGTCTTGCTCGTCCGGCCGAGGGTGTACCGATAGCGATTTCTGTATCCACAGCTCCGCGAAGAGAAGATCCAACTTGAAAATGCCCTCGAGGCTGAGTCGGAATCTCATGTGAACCGCCTCAACAGAGAGCTCTCCGCGCTACGACTGGCACAGGTTCAGCAACAAGCGGCGGCCTCTACCTCCACTTCTCCAGACGCGAGAGCTGGGACGTCCACGTTCCTGAATGGGTATGATCCCACTGCTCCGAGTCCCGAAGTATTGCTGGAGGCCATGCGGCATGAAAACGAGCAGCTGCGCAACCGCTTGGTGGACACTGAACGGGACTACGTGCGTATTGCTCGACTGAACGAAATCTATCGTGAAGAATTGCTGGAGCACCGGCGTAGAGTGAGCCATTCACTTGTGGAGGTGTCATTAGATTGTTAATAGGATTCGTAAAGCTTGGACTGTCAGTGGATAACCTAGTTGGGCTGTCATCAACCGACCCGTTGTCGCAGCCTACCCACCGCCGGTCCATACCCTCTTTGCCTAGCACATCCGTGGTACATTCGTCGAGTGCTCGGGTCACACACAGTGTGCCCATACCGCGGCCGTCATCCTCCATTCGTCGGCCGATCAACAACCCCTCCGAAAGCACCACGCCACTCTCACATTCTCCCTCGTCCACCGAATCACCCTCACCCTTTTCGCCTTTGACCACTAATCCTGCGAGTTACGTGAGCAACGGCACCCATTTGACGACACCCCCTTCGTCGGCTTCACTGAGCTCCAATCTACCGCCCCCGTATCCTGCACCCAATCCCCATGCGCTGACGTACCCATCCGTCCCACCTCCGTCGCTGTCTTCGTCCTATGGGTCGCCTGTCATCTCGTACATCCCACACCGTGAGAATTCCACAGCTTCTGCGGATGCTTTGCGGACGAGCGGATCAGACCGGCGCATCGCGGAGTCGGGGACGTTCAGGAACGGTCGCAGCCGTAGCCACAGAGAGAGCGTCGAAAGAGGCGCTCGGATCGCAGAGACGGGGACACTGGTCCCTCGTTCACGAGCGGGGAGTCAAAGCCTGGGGACGACTGAGCATCTGACTTGACTGCAATGCTTGGGTCCGTCTTGTACTCAAACTGTGATCTTGGATACTTTGTACTAGTAATTAAGGTTTACTTTCCATGATGATAAGCTCGTCTAATTGTTCCGAATGAGTCGAACAATGCAGAGGATCATCGCCTCCCTGACTGGGACCCCGAAACATACCCGACGCGTCGGGGTGGGCGCATTGTGAAAACATAGCAAACCGATGGCTTTTCACGCAAAACACATTCTCCAAACTGTCTATTTAGCTCTCTGCATCGTTGTGGACACAAGGCACCCAAGCACACGCCCAACAAGCGGAAAGAGCACCGCCAATGAACCCAACAAAGGTGCACGGGGTCCTCCCGCCCGTTGCCCCATCGGGGCCGGGCTGTGACTCGCGCATCGGAGGCTGTTCGGTATAAAGGGGAGACGCGCACATTTGCATCCGCAACCCCCTTTTTTTTCCATGTCGTACCAATATCCTGCAGGATACTCGTCGATGCCTACAACTCCCCAGACCCCCTTCCACAACTGGGATGGTGGTGACCCATCTCATCTTGAGCAGCAAGTCCTTCAGCACCCTTTACAGCAACCAGCGCAGCAGCCACAAGACGCGTACGCTGCGCCATCCACAGCAACCACGCCACAAGACCTTGTTCCAATGGTCCCCAGCCAAGATCCAATCCGCCAGCATGAAGGCGAACAACTGTGCCATTTGCCACCGATGGCTGGTCCGTCAATGCATCACCAGCAGCACATGAGACCGAGTATCCAGGTTGATACCCGCCAAATGCATGTCGGAACAAGTGCAAGCCCGCCATCTGGGCCCCCTTCAGCCGGGGGTGTGTATCCTGGCACAGGGCCCGTACGGGCACGCGCTTCGCCTGCTCATGTCGACGCCCGTATGGTATCTCACCCGTACAGGCGTCCTCAGAGTGCAGGGACGGGGATGCTTAGACCTAGACGAGAGTATGAAGAACTCCAACAGAGTGTGAGACCACAAAGACAACTTCCAAGTTCGAATATGCCTGCCCCCATTGCCCCACCAGCAAGGCCCCCCTACTCGGGTATCGTGTCCGCCACGTAAGCTGGTTTTTCAAGGCTAGAAAAATGAGACACTCACTGCAGTATCAGGACGTCCCTCGTCAGCCCAGCCCACGCCGTCAGCCAGCCTTCAGAAAATCGCAGATTCATCATTCGAACGGATATTCATTATAATGCGGATACCCGTGTTTTGACCGCTATGCTTGAATTGCCCGGGTTGAAGAGGAACGACCTCAGTATCGTCCTGTCAACATGCCATTACAATGGGGTGAAGCAAGTGGTCGTGTCAGGCAGATCAAGGCCAGTGTTTCCCAACGACGGGTACGCTTTGAGAGAGCGCAAGTTTGGCGAATTCACGCGAACGCTCGTTGTTTCGCACGATACCAAGGTCAGTTGTCTCGTTCTGAACGACCGTATTTGTCGAAAAAGTTATGGTTGTTAGCCCGAGGACGTGACCGCTGAAATGCAAGACGGGCTGCTTGTTATCAAGATTCAACTTCCTCCCGCTCCAGAAGGAGAGCCTAGCTCGCAAGAGATTCCTGTGCATTGAGTGATTGACTACGAAGAGCGTGGACCTCACCTCAAGCCATCAAAGTCGAAAGCACGAAGATGTCAGCGTGATGATTTCAGGCAGATGTGGCATGAGTGGACCCCAAGTTGCTACTATCACCGACGCGCTTACGCTGACAGTTTTAGCTTGAAAATAGTCTTAGTGATCTGATTACCGTTATCTATGTCTCATACAGTGCGTTGCCTACATCTTTCTTTCTACCCCCCGTTCTCAGCTTTACGGCGTACAACGGATGTGGACTCAACCTGTAGCATGTTGTCTAGTACCGTACACTCTTCTTGTTATACCATATTATATTTGTTCATTTTACAACACTCACTACAGCGCCGCTCTTATACATACCCACCAGTGAGTCATCAGCAAAGTTACAAACCATCTACTGAGTCTGCTGCAGTCTGCTTGTGTCTGACACATTACTGCGGGACTCCCACGACGCCACCGCAGAGACAAGCAGACAGTCAGATACACGCAGACGCTCAGACCCTCCAGAGATACTAGTAGTAAACCATCACTGTCCGTTTATTGAGTAAAGCTAGTAATTGTAACGACAGAATTAAAGCTTAAAACGAGCAATAAAAATGATTGTGATGACAGGCCGACTTCGAGAGTGTGTATAGTACAGTAGACTACAGCAAAATGCATTACATAAGTATGCATAAAATGGGTAATGCAAGGGATTTTTCAGGACCCAAGTCGGGGCCCCCTCACAATGGCTCGCCTATGCATAATACAAAATGCACACCATTGTCCTTCACTTATGCATTATAAGTCACCTCCTATTGTACTATAATAGTATAAATATGCTGCAGGATGGGTGGGATGATGCAACTTTACTCGACTACTATGCATCAAACCTTGAAAAGGAAGCCTCGTAACCCCCCCGAGACCACCCCTGCGAAACGGCGCAAGATAGGGGCAGACATCAACAATGGTCCCCGCACATCTGCTCAGCTTCCAAAAATTTCCTCTCGCCAAAACCTCACTCTTTCCGACTGGATGGATGTCTATTCCTATGTGGACTCGCATCCTAATGTTTCTCAAGCTGATATTGTTCGGCACTTCAGTACTCTTGCAACTGGTGCTCTTGTTTTTGATCAGTCCACTCTGTCTCGTAAATTACGAGATCGTCCTAAAATGGAAGCTCGTGTCAACTCCAACCCTACTGCACTCTCATCGAAGAGACCACGCATTGTTACACGACCTGATGTGGAACGGGCACTGTACTTATGGTTTCTACACATGCAAAATGCTAAGGGAGAGATTGTTACAGGCCCTATGTTACGAGAGAAACGCAGCAGGTTTGAGGACGAGTTTCAGGTTCCCGAAAAGGAAAGGCTTTTAGGAGAAGGGTGGCTGCACTCATTTTGCAAGACTTACAAGATTCGGGAGCATCGACGACATGGAGAGGCAGGCTCAGTAGACACTGTGGCAGTTGAGGCTGAGCGCGAACGATGCCAAAAGATTCTGGCAAGGTTTGCACCACGAGATCGGTTTAATTTTGATGAGACTGCACTCTTTCCTTAGTAAGCAAACCTTATCAATTACAATTATGTAATCTAACCCAACTTTCACCAGTGCCCCTCCTGATCGTGGTTTGGCAACACGCCAACTTAGCGGAAAAAAGAAAGATAAATTTTGTATTACTGTGGGACTTGCCTGCAATTCGGATGGTAGTGAAAAACTTGAACCAATTTTCATTGGTAAAGCATCAAAACCTCGGTGCTTCAAGAAGCAGTCACCTGAGCAATGTGGCTTCTATTATCGGAACAACAGCAAGGCTTGGATGACATCATCTTTATTTGAAGAGTATGTTCTCATGTCATCAGTTGTGTAATATGACACTGATTTGTCATCTGAACAGGTGGCTCAAGAAACTCGATCTCCGCATGAAGCATGAGCGACGAGAAATATGCCTTTTCATTGATAACTTTAGTGGGCATAAGGTCTCCTATGAACCTTCCAACATTTCTCTCGAATTCTTTGAGCCAAATATGACCTCGTTTATTCAGCCTTGTGATGCTGGGATAATTCATTGTTTCAAGGCCTTATATCGCCGGAATTTTTGTGCTCGCGCTGTTGATCTGGATGCAGCGGGCGAGCGCAACATTTACAAACTTACCTTACTTGAGGGGATGACTATGGCTAAGGCAGCTTGGGAGGCTGTGTCAGCCGAAACGATCCAACATTGCTGGGACCACACCAAAATTCAACTGTATGTGCTGACTACAGTTGACAATAATTTATGCTAACATCTCATGTTGTAGTGACCACTCTGAGTTATTTCGTCCAGCTCATATGGATCCTATTGCATGGGACTTTATTCACCAGTATGCCGCTGGTACGATGCCACTGCCAAACGTAGAAAGTAGCTTACGCGCCCATCTTGGCGATCAATATGTCGACAGTGACTGGCGACCCGCGCTGAAGGCTGTCATGGAATCCGAAGACGACAATACAGCACTCGACGCAGTTTCAACTCTTCGCACAGCTGCATCATCTCGCTCTGGAATCAAAATCCGTATTCCCGCGCTCCCAACAGCCACTGAGCCCACACCCAAGCCACAGCAACTCATGTTGGTGGAATCAGAAGTAATGGAATCTGTCCATCACCTAAAGGAACAGAACCGGATCTTTGGCAGGTTTCCGTCTGTTGATGAACTCATTGAGCCGCCAGAAGAAAGGGAGCTCCCAGAGCCAATATTGGATGGCAGTGTCAAGGCCATTGCTGATGCAGTGCGGTGGGAGACAGCTGCCGCAAATGGTGAGGTCATTGATGTTGATGACAGTGACGGCGACAATGATGACGATGACGACAAAGACTCTGTGGCACTGCCACGTAGCGAGCTTATCAGGTTGTGCAAGGAACTTGAAGCTGGTTGCATGCACTATGCAGGTGATCCCCAATTTTCACTCAACTTATCCTCCTATCTTATTAAATTTAGAGCTCGTCTACAATGAGAGGAGTTCCTTACTGCCAAGCAGACCACGCTCGATACATTTTTCACTCGTTAATACACTGTATTTACTGTGTGTAGTTCTGCAGGTACCGGATGTCACACATGTAACTCTATGTCACATAATATGTCACATTAGCGTGACTAATGTCTCGTGCATAATGTACTTAATGCATAAACTTTCAGCGGTCCCGTTGAGATGCGTTATGAGGTAGTCTACTGTATCTACACCAAGGCAGTGCAATTAAAAAATGAATTGTAACAGATGTCCATCAAGTGAGCCACGTCTGAGAGTCCATAATATAAAACGAATGCATGTAAGCAGTAAAAATGTGGACACGGAAATAATGACACAGTGAAGGGGTATCAAGGCAAGTTGACTGAACCACAGCAGAGACCAAGTTCAATGCTCACCCTTGTTGTCAAATGTTGCCAAGGGACCAGTCAGAAATGCATTGCCACATTTGAGACCCAATAGCATTGTAAACGGATGTCCCTCCACAAATCTGCCATTGCGCACGAACATACCAGTTGAAGAAATATTTTGATGGACTGCACCAGCACCATCGGAATGTGGATGGACCCAACCTTGTAGACCTGAACCCAAGGACACTGGTATGTTCTGAGAAGTCGGATCCTCTTGCATGAAAGGCAAAGAAATAGAAAGGGGAGGCTGTGTGGGGAATAGATCTGTGACGGCAATTGGTTGCGAATTGGAGGGGTCCTCTGTAACGAACATGTCTGTGGCAAGATCTGGGCAGAGTGGTGAATTCAATAAGGACTGGGTTTCCAAAGCATTGTGAATTGTATCAGGGATATGATGGGATGCAGACACAGGCCATCAGGAAAAACATACTTGGCAATATAGTACTATATAGCCTCTATAGTACTCAAAGTTCCATTGACAAGTCTCCAATATAAAGGCAATATAGCACCATGCATGAAATCTATAGTACTCCATAGCAGCCATAGTCCGACATGTAAATATGTATCCAATGTAGCAGGCTGCTATGGAGGCTACCAAGACTATATATTGAGATATAGCCCCATCAACTTCTATCATAACATTGATAGGCTTCCATTGCCACCTGCTATGACTTCAGTATAGCACAACATCAACTATATTTCTCAGAACTACCATGATATCTACGAACAACAATGACACCCACCACCTCCGTTCATCAGGAAATCAATGAGAGTCTGCTCAACCTTTATATAACATTACCATTTTTTCCATGTGTATCCACATGCATCATTCTGATATACACTTAGGTCATGTCATATACTTTCTGGTAGTGTTTTGAGTGATGGACATCTTGTCGACAAGAAAGTATGATTATATCTTATCTTAATCTAATCTTGGAGATTTCCAGAGATCACAGTTACATGTGATTCGGAGTAGTGTCAACCGGAATACCGGTAGATCACATGACCGGCTCCACAAGATAGCCGGAACTATCACATGCAAGGCACGTGTATAACACATGCTGATGCACGTTACAGTCACGTTTCCAGATAACTACGTTTATGGAAACTGCACCTACTACATATGGGAATATGGTGAAATAGGCTAGAATAATACTTATCTACGCACAGACCATGTACCACAGGTATATATACCCTGTAGGATTCCCTGTAGTTCCTTAGTTCAATACAGTTCAACTGTTCTCTCATTACTCGCTACTTCAAACAACTCAACTTCAAGAACCAGCTACTTGCTACTAAAGGTACGCTTGCGCTACCCCGTTGCTGTTGCCCCAGTTTTGTTGCTACAGGTTATGAGCCCTGTTTAAGGCCATATCAGGAAGCATACGGCAGTACTGTCTTCGTCACTGTCTCCTGCTATGAACCTTAGACAGCTCGTAGCTGAAGTTCTTCACGAGTTACCGTTTGTTTTTGCCGTGATATCTCTTACGATATATTCTTCGTTTGTGTTTTGGTTTGAACGCTGGAGATACAACTACATTGCCGCACTCTTTGTGTGCTATGCAGTTCGTCTCTTGGTTACCTCGCAGCCACGCCCTGCTCCTCCTCCCATTGTTAACGTGGAGTTACCTTTACCTCCCGTTCACAACCCTTTTGAAGATGATGATGAGATCGTCATCATTGATACTACAACGCCTCCTAGTGTTCACCAAACAGTGGACTTCTACTGGAGAGAGGCTATGCGGAACTACCGCTTGTATCAACCAAGGGAACACCACAGCGGTGATTCGCTTAGTGGAAATATGGGACATATTAGGAGGCCTTTGCCTCTTAGTAGGGAGGAACAGCTTTCTCTTATCAGCCATGACCGTTTTTACGGATACATTGACAGTCACATTACTGTTCCTGATCCTCGGTGGGCGTTGCCCTACCAGTTCCGCGTCTTGTTCAGACATTGGCAATCTGTTATCATCGAATCTCTTCCATATGATGAAGAGATATTCATTGATAACGTTTCAGATGCCGATTACCTTCGAACAGACATCAGACTCCGACTCGAGGAATTCGCAAGGGAGCAGGCCCAGGCCGATCTCCAGGTGGAGTTTATCTCGAGGCAGCTCACCAATTTACGTTCCCGCGCCTCTGGCAAGGAGCGAAAGTGAGCTTCGGATGCAGGAAAGAGGAAGAAGGGAACAGGGAAGGAGGATTGTAAGGATTGGTAATCGACGAGTGGTACAACCACGTCGAGGTCCCACTCCACCTCCTACCTATGCAGCTGATCGCCGTAGAGCTCTTCAAGAGCGATGGCGACGACGTGCAGATGTGATCGCTGAAGGAGAGGTCGCCGCTGACATACAACCCGATCTGGAGGATAACGGTCCACCCTCTACCGGAGGGATATGGACTCAATACGTGCAGGGAGTATCGGAGGAATTCTACGTCGAGCTTAGGCCTGGTGTAGGTCGTGCCGCTCACCTAGATAGCCACCCTTCCGAGGAGTTTGGTGGTCAGGTGATGCAGGGAGTCATTCCGGCTTACCGGAGACGACTTGACGACACCCCTTTTCCTCTGATCGCGAACCCGCACCCTGAACCAGAACAGGGTCAAGTCAGAGGTATGGTTGGCGAGGAGCTAGCCATCGTATACCCAGAGAATCCGCGGGTCCATTGGGCCTTCCACGGATCGTATTATCTTCCCTCTGCTAAGCTTCATGCTTATTCGACGCCTCACGCCCGAGCTAACTTCATGGGAGTAGACTATCAGTCGCTCCACTATGAAGATCCTGCTCTCGCGACCGTCCCAGCCTTCTGGATCGATCCCTGCCCAGAGATCTACCAGCCAGCCAGTCGTTGGCGGCATCCTCTCTACTCTGAGCAGCGATTTTCCGGAGCTATCCCGTCTCTTCGGGACTGGCACGATTGGCTCGAAGTCAACTTCAGATACGTCTGGAAGCAGAGACCGCGGGGAGCGCAGTTCTCGATACCCGCGTGCATGGAGCGACCCGGTCTCCTCTTTGAGGAAAGTCGGGATCTCTGGGTGGCTCACACCACTCTCATCCGTCTCGATATGGCGGACTACCAAAATGGAGCGTTTTCGTTCCATGGACTCCAGCCACATTGGCCGTCTAGCCAGGATCGATGCAACGATATCGCACTCCTGCTCGAAAGGCACGAGGCTGGACGAGAAGGTGATGAAGCTCTCGATGATGATGCGGAACGATCAGATTCCGGGATTCCTGGAGGAGCCCTTGATTAGGTGCTTCCCAAGTCCCTACTGGCACCCTATTCCTTATTCTGGAAAGGGAAGACCGTTATGGAAATCTGATAGAGGACTTCTTAAGTCCGTCTCCGCTTACATCTTGTACGATAAGGCTCCGGTTGTTCTTTTTACCCCTTACGAAATTTTTCCACGGTCTATGCTTACCTTCGAATATTGGTCTTTGGATGGCAACAAGGTTGTCTCCAATTATCAGTATTGTCTTGATTACGATTTGGATGTTTTCTTTGACATTTTACCTAGGCATTGGTCGTATACGACATTTACGATACCTACGGACTCCTCGGATTCCTCATCTTCAACAGAAGAGGATACACAATCCGAATCTTCTTCGTCTTCAGAAGAAGATCTTATCTTTCTTCCACCCGTTTCTGTTACCGCTGTACCGGAACTGATTTTACTAAATCTTTTTGATTTTTAATATAAGAATCATTATGTCCGGAAACACTGGTGACATGAAGAAGACCACACCCATTCTTACTGGCGCATCCAATTACTTGGAATGGAAGTCGGCCATGAAGTCGCTCTTACAAGTCATGGGAGTCTGGCGCTATGCGCATCATCAAGTAGCCGCTGTTGTTGCTGGACAGGCTGGTGCAACTGCCGAGCAACAAGCCGCTGATGAAACCAATAGGGATAAAGCCCTCGGTACGATTACGTACTACACATCCGCACTCATCAGACAGAATCTGATGAACGAGAACGAACCCCACACTGTTTGGGAAGCCCTCAACACCTCTTATGGGACTCCTGGCGCTGCCGGTGTCTTTGTTGAGTTCAAACGTCTCACGCGGATGATAATCCCAGGGAATCAGGATCCCACTCCGGCTGTACATCAAATGCAGTCTGCTATTGGTTATTTGGCCTCTAATGGCCTTACTCTCCCCGACTCCGCTCAAGCAATGCTTCTTCTTGGCGCCTTACCGAATGAGTGGCAAGGCTTCGCTTCCACACTCCTGGCCACCTTATTGGTCAACCCAAACGCCGCTCAAATTGCTGCGGGCGTCCAACGCCTTACTTTTGATGCGGTTCTTCCGAAGATAATGGAAGAATGGTCCAGGAAGTCCGGCAAATCTATAATGCCAACAATAAAGAAGGAACAAAACGCGCAGGCAGGACCTTCTCGCCCTAGATGCAAGAAGTGTTCTGGACGTCATAGCACCACGGATCACCGTGACGACTATAAAAAGACGTTCACTCCTAATGCCGCCGCTGGACCTTCTACATTCCCGCCGAAGAATCAGGGTGGTGGAAAAGGGAAAGGAGGAGGAAAGAAGGGAAAAGGAAAACAGCCTTACAAGGGTAAAGGCAAGCAGCGTCAAAACGCTGCAGAACAAACCGCACAGATCGCAGAGCTTGACTCTGACGATGATTCCGATGCTGGGTCCGTCTCTAATATTCCTGAGACAGGCTGGTCCGTGCTCACTCCATCCCAACTTGCTGCAGAGTCAGTATTACGTTCTGTGCGTAATGACCTGGCAAGGAAGAAAAGGGATGATGAGGAATATGCACGTAGACAAGCTACGAGACCACGGACTCCCGATGACGGGACCATAAAGTATCGTGATGACGGTTTTGTTTGTGACCAAGATAACGATGAAAGCTTTGACTGTTATACCTTGTGCACCTCTAAGGAGAGTGACGAAAGGTGTCTTTGCTTAACATCTCCCCACTCAGGACAAAAAACCGAATCTCACTGCCCCAAGCATAAACATTTAACAGGTCTATGGTTGATGGATTCCGGTGCAACCGATCATTCCACTCCATACATGGATGATTTCCTAACATACAAGGAACTTCCAAAACCTATAAATGTGGGTACTGCTGGTGCTGAAATAATTCAGTTTTTAGGCATAGGTACAGTTGCCTTCAAAGCTAAAGTCGGCAATGTACAAAAACAAATCTATCTTCGACACGTTTACTATTCTCCATCTGGAGATAGACGTATCTGTTCACTTCAGTGGCTTACCACGAAACTCAAGATGAAACTATACGCTGATGCGAAGATAACTCGTGTCTTCGATTCACGAAATGAAGTCTTCTTGGAAGGGACTAGGTTAATTCCAAGGAACAATCTCCATTGGTTTTATGGGAAACCGATACATCAGACTGGAGCTCTTGGACTTCTCGTGGATTTGGACATAAAATCCATTGCAACGGTGCAATGTGCAACCGTTACAAATAAATTCAACAATTATGATCTATGGCATAGTCGTCTAGGTCATCCTAACCCTCAAACTATGCGGCATGCTACTCGCGCTACCGATGGTATTGAGAAACTAGACATACCTACGACGACACCACTCTGTCCTGATTGTCAGATTGGCAAGATGCCCTCAAGGTCTTTTCCATCTTCCGATAAACGAGCAGACAAGATACTTGAAATGGTGCACTGCGACCTGGTCGAGTTCCCCGTTTTGTCGTATAATCGACACAAGTACTGTCTCACGATCATTGATGACTACTCTGGTTATGGCACAGTTTGTCTTTTGCGGTTAAAGTCGGATACCGCCACCGCATTCTCTACCTGGGTAACCTGGGCTGAGAAACAAACTGGTCATTCACTCCTACGAGTACGTTCCGATCGAGGAGGAGAATTTATGGCAACCATATTTAAAACCTTCCTCACCTCCAAAGGGGTAGAACAACAACTCTCCGTTTCGGATCATCCACAACAAAATGGTCGCGCAGAAAGGTTCAATCGGACCTTACTCGAGAAAGAAGAAACCATGCGTCACGCCGCATGTTTACCGAAGAATCTATGGAACTTCGCTCTGGACACTGCTGTCCATGTCTATAACAGGACACCAATGCGTCGCATAGGCTGGAAAACACCTGTTGAACTTCTGTTCAACAAGAAACCTGATATATCTTATCTTCGAGTATTCGGATGTCTTGCTTATGTCCACATTCCAAAGGACAAGCGAAAAGACAAACTTACTCCGAAAGCCGAAGAAATGATATTCCTTGGTTATGAACCAGGAACAAAGGGTTACCGCTTTTTGCGGAACAACAGATCTATATATGTGGAAACAACTGCCACATTTGTTGAAAACTTATTCCCAAATTGTCCCGAAGAAAAGTTGAAAAAGAAAATTGATATACCTGAACCAATTCATCCTTCTGAAGAAGAAGCATCAGGTAACAACGATGAAAATAATCACCAACCTCCACCCGACGATCTGGAATTTCCACCCATTGACCCATATCAACCAAATGAGAGTCATACAAGAGGTGATAATTCTAAAGGAGACACCACAAAGCCACAAGGTCCAACCCAACGCCCCCCTAAACCTACAGTAGAGGAAGTCACTGACAACGACTCGCAAGTTCCTCAGGGAGGTCAAACAGGTTCTGGAAATAGACGTCCGGAAGAAGAACTCGGATACATCTTTAATAGACGAACTCAGTCATGGGAACGCCCTCAAGAGGCACCACGTCCCAGACAAGAAGACTTCTTCTATTTTGATCAAGAAGCCCGAGATACTCCAATTCCAGAAGTCATAATTCCTAACATACCCAATCCAATCCGACATAATCCCCCTCGAATTCGCAATCCACCTCTGAGACCAGACAATGTCTATGGTCAGAGAAATCCAGTGGATATAGAACGAGAAATTGCAAGAGAACGAGATTGGACAAGAACGGTCTTAGGAAGAGGAGTTCCTACAATTCCTCAAACAGAACCAATGGTCGAATCAAGACCAAATCCTCCTGCACCTGCAGAACCTCAAGAGGTCCCCGTCGCTGTTCCATTACCATCAATGGATGAAGACGAGAATGAAATGGAAGACGTCATAGTTCCAAACACTGATGTTGACACTATGATTCAACTAGGTCAACACTATATTCTCAACTACATCATGAAACAGGCAGCAAAGCCGCTAAAGGGTATTCCTTATCATTTCAAGGATATCCGTAACTATCCATTAGATGAACAGAAGAAATGGGAACAGGCATGCAAGGAAGAAATCAAATCTATCGAAGATAGAAACGTATGGACTTTGGTGGATTGTCCGCCAGATCGAAAACCTGTCAAATGTCGCTGGGTATTCGCAAAGAAATCGGATGGAAGATTTAAAGCCCGCTTGGTTGCGAAAGGCTTTTCACAAATCTATGGTGAAGATTACGATGAAACCTTCTCACCAGTCACACGCTTTGAGACAGTACGACTGCTCTTGGCTTATGCGTGTCGAAATGACTGGGAAATTGAAAGTCTTGATGTCAAGACTGCCTTCTTATATGGGCGACTCGATGAAGAAATCTACATGGAGCAACCTGAAGGTTTCAAAGTACCAGGTTCAAGTAACAAGGTCTATCGTCTACTGCGCGCTCTCTATGGCCTGAAGCAAGCCGCACTAGCATGGAACAAAGAGCTACACAAATCGCTCCTAAAGCTCAACTTCAAACGTTCCAAAGCAGATCCTGGAGTATACATCTACCAAGATAAATCAGGCATCATGCTGTTCATCGTCTACGTCGATGATGGACTTCTTATGTCAAACTCTGCCAACCTTCTCAAGAAGAAGAAAACCGCATTCCTAAACGTATGGGAAGCTCGTGACATGGGTCCAGTACAAGAATACCTTGGATTCCAAATCACTCGTAATCGCGTTAAACGTTCAATGGTTCTACACCAACATCCCTACGTACTGAAAGTACTTAAACGCTTTCAAATGGAAAACGTCAAACACGTCCGCACACCTTTACCTGCTGGGTATCAACCATCTACAGCACCTAAGGATTACAATGCAAGCCCAACAACAAGACAACGGTACCAATCCGTTATAGGATCACTCCTATTTGTCATGCTTGGCACGCGCCCGGACATCGCTTTTGCCGTAATCAAAATGTCACAGTTCATGGCAAATCCTACCGAAGAACACCTCTCGAAGGCACTTCACATAGTGAAGTATTTGGGTTCAACACCAAATCTTGCACTTCATTTTACAGGAGGAGCTTCGTCATTGGATTGCTACTCTGACTCTGACTGGGCAGGCGATAGTGAAACAAGACGTTCAACAAGCGGTTATGCTATCTTTCTTGGCAATGACTTGGTTAGCTGGCGATCTCGCCGACAACCAACTGTGGCTCTGTCATCAACAGAAGCCGAGTACATGTCAATGTGCGACTGTGCACAACAAATTCTATGGATCAAATCTCTCTTCCAAGAGTGTCATCTCTCACTCCAACACTTCATGATGTTCGGAGATAACAAGGGCGCTATTCATATCGCGCAAAATCCAGTTATGGAAGGACGGTCAAAGCACATTGATATCAAGTATTATTTCCTCCGCGAATGCGTTGAGAAGAATACTTTCCTGCTTGACTATGTTCCCACTGATCAGCAGAAAGCTGATATGATGACGAAGAATTTGACATGGCAGAAATTCCAAGACAATCGCTCGCGACTGAACCTTCTAGAGTTCAAGTCTTAGCGAGGAGGAGTGTCGACAAGAAAGTATGATTATATCTTATCTTAATCTAATCTTGGAGATTTCCAGAGATCACAGTTACATGTGATTCGGAGTAGTGTCAACCGGAATACCGGTAGATCACATGACCGGCTCCACAAGATAGCTGGAACTATCACATGCAAGGCACGTGTATAACACATGCTGATGCACGTTACAGTCACGTTTCCAGATAACTACGTTTATGGAAACTGCACCTACTACATATGGGAATATGGTGAAATAGGCTAGAATAATACTTATCTACGCACAGACCATGTACCACAGGTATATATACCCTGTAGGATTCCCTGTAGTTCCTTAGTTCAATACAGTTCAACTGTTCTCTCATTACTCGCTACTTCAAACAACTCAACTTCAAGAACCAGCTACTTGCTACTAAAGGTACGCTTGCGCTACCCCGTTGCTGTTGCCCCAGTTTTGTTGCTACACATCTTTATCAGTCTACTTGATTATGATCAATTTAGACAGGTTGCTTCTTTTTATCATGCCAGATCACCAGTATACCTGCTGATATATATGACCAAAAACCCAACCCCTGCTAAATGTGTTCAAATGTATATATAATTATACCTGCTGATGTACATGTTTCATTCTGATGCTCCAGATCAGATTTATCAGAAAGTTATTACTGTCCCAGCTGTCCCAGAAGTACTCATACAGGCCAATAGTACCCATACCTTCATTGCCTGTACTTAAATTTCAACCACCTTAATTCATTCAATATTCATCTTAATCAATTTATATTCAATTTTGTACAGTACAAAAGAATAAATATTGTACACTAATGGGGGCAGAACAGAGACTAAATATATTGTATACATTTGAGGTCGTCGTCGTCGTCATCGTCAATGGTCGTGACGTCAACGCAGGTGGTGGGGGTAGTGGTGGCGGCCACGTCGGGGTCGTCGTCGTCATCGCTGGTGTTGCGTCAACAATGCAGGTGGGGGGTCGTCGTCGTCGGTGCCTGGTGGTGGCCGTGTTATCGATGCGGGTGGTGGTCACGTCGCCATCGTCCAGGTAGGGTGGTCGTCGACATTGGGGGTAGTGGTGGCATCGTCATCGTCGACATTGGGGGTCGTCGTCATCGTGTCATCAACGTTGGTGGTGATGGTGGTCGCGTCGTCGTCAACGTTGGAGGTGGTGGTCGTGGCATCGACGACGTTGGGGGTGGTCGCGTTGTTGTCGTCGAGGGTGGTGGTGGTCACGTCGTCATCATCGACGTTGGTGGTGGTGGTGATGGTAGTCGCGTCGGGGTGATCGCATCGTCGTCGACGTGGGTGGTGATGGTGGTCATGTCATCGTCGACATTGGGGGTGGTGGTGGCCGCGTCATTGACAACGTTGGGGGTGGAGGTCGCTTCATCGTTGTCGTTGGGGGTGGTTGTTGTGTTGTCATCGACGTTGGTGGTGGTGGCTGCGTCGTCATTGATGCGGGTGGTGGTGGCTGCATTGTCATTGACGCTGGTGATGGTGGTGGTTGACGCGTGGTGTGGTGGTGGTGGTGGTAGAAGACAGAGAGTGAGGAGACTTAGAGACATTTTTGAAGTGTGTGTGTGTGTGCGTGTGTTTGTGTACATGGTTATATCAGCATATTCAACGATCAATATTTTCTAAGGCTTCACTACACGCCTCGTCCACAGCCATCTCACCACCACCACCACCAGCGTCGTCGACACGACCACCACCATCAGCGACGACGATGACGGCCCCACCACGGACGACGGCGATGACAATGGCCACCACCAGCGTTGTCGACCAGACGACAATGACGACAGCCAATGCCAACGCGACGACGACGACTACCAGCAACAGCACCGACCACAGCCACGGCCTGCGTCGACGACGCGGTCACCATCCCACTGCCAGCGTCGTCGCGACCCGACCCGATGACAACGACCATCCTACCACCAATGCCCCCGCGACCAGACGACGATGACGACCGCTACCACCACCTGCGTCGATGGCGCAGCAATCACCAACAATGATGACGACAACATCCAGCCCCCAACAATGGCACCCGCGCGATGACGACGATGACCCCCGTTCCTGTCCCTATCCCCAGCGCCGACTCCCATCCCCTCCGTACAAACATATTACTTAGCTATTTGTATTGTATTCGTAGTAGTTCTAATAAATTAATTTTTTTACTGATATAATGGAGTGAGTGCCCTCTACTGGGTACACTGGAACAACTGGGGGAGGAGTGGACTGGACTTGGAGTAGAGTTGGACAAACTGGTGCAGAGTCAGTCACATGCTGTCAGCTAATTGGATGCTGATGGCCTTGTGCTCTTGCATGCTGGCTGGTCAATAATTATCATAGCATTACTATAAATAACACAATGACATCCATAAATATTCCTAGTTCAGATTAATAAAATTGTTGTACACTCATTATCAATGGATGCCAGGATGATGACTGGCTGGTCAATATTTATCATAGCATTATCACACAATGACACAATGACACCCATAGATATTCCTTGTTCAGACCAATAAAATTATTACATACACTTTATCAATAGATATCAGACTGCAAGCTGGATGAAAAGAACATAAAATGTCCCCCAGAAAGTATATATCCTCATCATAGGTGTATCTTCCTGTTATTGCAAAATCAAATATACATCTTTCTGACATCAATTGATCAGTACAAGATAATGGTTTCTAAGTAATTATCCATTTATATCATGCTGACTTCTATTTGTCAGATTTGTCAGGTCATACCAGCACCTCCCCAATTTCCTGATGTTACTGCCACCATACTTGCCAACTGCAACTACCACGACACATCAATGGCTACTATCACCACCACTACGAATGAACGACAATGACCCGGGTTTGCAAAATGGTACAACATATTTTTCCTTTTTTTCAATTTGTTCACTAACTATTATCCACAGGTCATCTGCATGCACACCCGCATGCACTCGCACAGTGTGACCCCACCCCCTGTAAGTTTCCTTTCCTTTCTTTCATTAACTAACTATTATTACATGCCCTTTGCACCCTCATCCGCACCTGTAACCACACACATACAGTGGCCACACGCCCAAAAGATGCATGGAAAAGACACACACTGCACTGACACAATGACAAGACGGTACGTATCTATTAGCTTCCTTTTTTGTCTTGTTATAAGTTATTAATACCACTAATTGAAACCACCACATAGTACCACCACTGCACGTAGCACAGTGCGATGTGACCACCGCCACCAGCAGCAGTGTCGACAATGACCACCCCAGATATAGGCACGACAACAACTGCAGCGATGGCAAGGTGATCACTGCCAGCATGGTGTGACGCGATGCCAGCAGCAGCAGCGACAACGACGACCACTGGTGTGACGACGACGGCGATGCCATGGCCAGCATGCATGCACACTGTGACATGACCACGACCATGACCCCAGCACCCTGTGTTGACGGCAACAGCGGTGATTACCCCAGCGGTCAGCACGTGTGCATGCTGCAATGCGACACCCCAGACCCTCCAGTCGATGACAGCAGCAACAGCAAGGCAATCGCTGTCAGCACTGTGCGACATGATCACCAGTGCAGCAGCAGCGTCGATGATGACCAGTACCACCCAGATGCCTATGTGCAGCCAATGGACCACAGGCGGCAGCGGTGGCCAACTCCAGCAGCCACAATGGCCTCCCCACCCGCACACATCGATGGCGGCCACCCCCACTACCTCCACCGCCAATGTGCAGCTGCGTATGCGCAGCCAATGGACGGCAATGGTGGCCACCCCCACATGCCTGCCCATTTCAACGACAACGACTGATGATGGTGACTGCGACCACGACCACCCACATTGGACACCAGATGCCGATTACTAGTTTACTTAGTAGTCTCACTTGTATGGATATTAATAGTAATCATGTACATTTAAGTACCTGATACCTGCAGCATGCAAACAATGAACATGGGTATGGACACGGGTGTGGGTGTCTGACATGCTGACTTGTACCCATACTGTTATTCCCTAAATGTGAATAGGTGACAATATAGGGTATATTGACTCTGTAAAATACATAGTGTGAACTGTGGCTACAATGACTATAGTGAGCTATTGGAACAACACTGTCAACTATAGTGCCAACTATGTGCTACCTGTCACACAGTGACAGCTTGATAGTGCAATAGATCACATACCTGATGCAGCATATTACAATAGAGTCTCTAGGTGGCTTGATAGCTGGGTGGCTATGCTACATAGCAAAATGTTTTTCCTGATGAGGAATATAATTTTCTTCACTAGAGGCTGGCTGCTGCTTGATGCTCTTGATGTCATTGATGTCATCATAATGGTCGATGATGAGCGCATGGGGTCTCTCTTTGGCAGTGGTTGGTTTCCATACTTGACAAATTTGAGAGCACCAGCTTTGATTTCGGCCCATGTGTCAGGTAACAACTCTTTGATCGAGACCAAATAAGAGACACTACTCTTGCCCCACTTGCCCTTCTCTGAAAAAGAGCCAGCCTTCAATTTGCCTTCTTCCATCATATGGTCGGTCTTTCTAGCTATTGAGATAGCTTGCTCAATCTATATAAACAATTTGTCAATGTTTTGGAATGAAAGATGTAAGGGAAAGCTTACTGAACCACTGATTAATGCAAGCGCAGCAATTGGATTGGCATCTTTGATTTGTGGACATGGAACTGCATCGGCAACCCTCGTATAATGATATGCAAGGGTCTGAAGAATCAATGGTTGATGAAATGCCCCAACTCCACACTATGAAAGGTGTCAGCAGCATTATATAAGGAATCAGTGAAAAGCGCACATTATCTGTGTCCCAGATATACAGATAGACAAATGGAAGGCCAAGGTGTTTATCAAGGGCCCAATCAGCCCATGTGATACACTCATCATCATCAAAGAACTCATCTGACTTCAACCACTCTCTGACATTCTTCTCTGCAGCACCAGCAAGTTTACTGTGCCAATCATAGATATGTTGATGAGCGAGCCCATGTACCTGGTTAGGCCGTGTTTTACAGCCAGCGGGGGTTGACAATCGGCTGTATGTTATGGGCCAGCGGGGGTCAGGTCAGACTACAGGGTGTTGCCGTGATATATGATCCGGCCTGTGTGTGGAATTGTCACCATAATACATGGTCCAGCCTGGGGGTGGGTTGTCACCATAATATGAGGTTGGGCCAGGATGCAGGTATCACCATAGTGTATGGTCTGGCCAGGGTGTGTAATTTAACCATAATATACAGTGCGGCCTGGGTGTGGGTGTCACCATAGTGTATGGTCAGGCCAGGGTATGGGTACATATTGAACAGTCCGGCCTGGGTGTGGGTGTCACCATAGTGTATGGTCAGGCCAGGGTAGGTGTGTCACCATATTGTACAGTCTGGCCTGGGTGTGGGCATCACTATAGCATATGGTCAGGCCAGGGTAGGGGTGTCATCATATTGTACAGTCCGGCCTGGGTGTGGGCATCACCATAGTGTATGGTTGGGCCAGGGTAGGTGTGTCACCATAATGTACAGTCCGGCCTGGGTGTGGGTGTCACCATAATATACAGTCTGGCCTGGGGGTGGGCATCACCATAGTGTATGGTCAGGCCAGGGTAGGGGTGTCATCATAATATACAGTCTGGCCTGTGTGTGGGTGTCACCATAGTGTATGGTCAGGCCAGGGTAGGGGTGTCACCATATTGTACAGTCCGGCCTGGGTGTGGAGCCCATGCACCTGGGTAGGCCGTGTTATACGGTCAGCGGACGATGACAATCGGCCGTGCTACATGGGCTGGCGGAAGTGAGGCTTATGACTAGAGCTTTGCCGTATCACAGGGGTCAGCCCCCGACAGCATTGTCACCAAGTGACAACGGTGGGCCCATGGCTCTGTTGTCATCGCGGGGTAGGGTGAAAGTCTTAAGCCAGACAAATGGGTGTCGTCATGAAAATACTCGGGCTCAGAGGAGTAGCATACCAATAGAATAAGTGAGCCAGTACGCAATGGAGGCAGTGTGGTGAAATCTGACGGCAGCAATAACACCATAGTGAGCCGGTCAATCAGCATTGCGGCATGGTCAACAGTGCGGCAAAGTCAACACTCCGGCATGTTCAACGAGATGATGTGCCGATGAGATGTTGTGCCGCTGATATGCAGTGCCGCTGATATGTGGTGCTGCTGATATGTGGTGCCGCTGATATGTGGTGCCGACGATATGTGGTGCCGGGTGTTATGTGTCGGCCGCATCTATTGCTGCATCAATTTAGTGCCGACGGTTCCTCGTGCCGGATCTTGGCCTAACGGTAGTTACTTAACACTATATGCACGGCGATACATCTATATAGAGGACATAGTATCTAGGGCCTAATGGGTATACAGGGAGATCAACTTTGTGGCCCAACGCACTCAATGGGACACCTATCCACATGCCTTCCCAACTATATAGTTGTTCCCGCATTGAGGGCTTGTTTAATCCTCTGGGACACCCCATTCATGGCTTGTCACTTTAAAATGTACTTGCAAGGTTTGCCTGCATAGCTAGATAACACCTCTGCTAGGGCCTGCCCAATGCTATGGGATACCATGGCCATTGCCTGTCAGACTGAGCTGGGCGCACTGACTATAAATGATGCTGTCTCCAGGGCTTGCCCAGAGTTATGGGACACCACACCTGTGGCTAGCACCCCTTAAAGGTACAGTCTCTGCACAGCCCATTGGAATGCAAGGGACAATAGTTCCATGGCCCTTTGGTAAGAAAGGGACTCTGTTGTTACAGCCTGATCAAAGCCCGAAACACACTATTCCTCTGGCCTGCCAACAGAAATGGCAAACCATATTTAGGGCCTGATGCAAAGCACGGGACACTGGCACTGCAGCCCTCCTACTCACTCCTATTTGTTGGGCTCTATAATAGAATAGAGAACACTATATCCAGGGCCTCCTGCTCATATAGATGATACGGCACCTGGGGCTGTTATGTAATCATGGGACACCATCATATGGGGCTTGACACATTGTGTGACACCACTTTAGCGGCGTGCCTTGGGAACTGCAGGAGGCGGGGCCTACTCTGCTACTTCTAGCCCCTTGGCCGCAATTCCATGGCTACCCTGCTGCTTTGGCTGCCATGCTGCTAACAGTCCTTCGGCAGCAGCGGCTATCCCTGGTTCTCTGGCCGCATTGCTGTGGCATACCTTTCTTTTGCCGTGATACCGCGGCTGTACTTGTCATAGTGGAGGCCACCACTGCCGCCCGGCCATGATTGGTTACAGCCATCACAGCCGCAAACTTGACGACCGGCATAAGGTATCAACTTGCGGCACCCATTGTATTGGAAGATGCGGACGACACCTCCACCCAGACATGTGCTATTCCCATTCATGCCGATGTGTTCCCTGTGTGATTTCTGCCTCATTGTTAACCTGGCCGGGTGTTGCAGCCGCAGCTCAGACTTTGGCCGGCAACATTATATCACATGTGTCGCTTTGGCCGATATTTGATTAACCAATTATTGTTGTGATGAACATATATGTAGGTATTCATACAATGTTTACCTACCACCCAAAGACTCCTCCCATTTCTGCCGCAATGCATTTGGTGCACGGGTTAGCATCTCAATGTCCTCCATCCTTTTTGCACAATGCTGCATCACCTCTATATGATATTTGAGGGCATTGTCCGAGCTCCGCAACATATTGTCGCAGAAGTACCGTGCATTTGACAAGGCCTCGTCGGAGGTATACCCAACGGTGAGTAGAATGGTGACCTTTCTATCAGCAACCTTGGAAAAGCTTTAGTATCTAACACAACACGAATAAGGGAGCATACCAGGTCCGGCGGAAAGAATGCCTCTGCCTCCGATACCATGTCCCGCAGTGGCCGCGTGCTGTACCCTGCCGTACATGGGCCGTGGCCATTTACCCACCACGAGTTTGCCACTTGAAGCGTACTTGGAACCTGGACTTCGGCGGCCTTCGCATGATAGACGTTCAACTGTCGCATTGCCGCATACAGTCTTGCCGGCGGCAGATCTTCTAGTACGACCATTCTGTGCACCCTGCTCGCCATCATTGGCAATATCATCTTCGCACCCATAGCCTGGCATGCGGCAAGCACACGTTCTAAATTTGCCTGGGGGCTCATGAGTGTGTTAATCAAATGTAATCATTCTCCACTTACCACTTCCGTTTGTACGTTTGCATACCATTCAGCTGTGGCCAGCATCCCCTCAGGCAGTTGTTGAACCGCGTGCACCATCCGTTGAAAGCGGACTCCAACGTATTGCAATACCATGGACAGTTCGCAGGTTTCGCGCAGTTCGGATGTGGTATTCATGATTGATGGTGTGATGGCCGATTCGCCCTAAGCCTTATAACATTCAGGCAATCAATGTTCTCACGGTCCACATGTCACCTGATGCATAATTACCACATTGTGCAACCGGGCATGTGTTGTTTCGCACCGGCCAATCGCCGATCAGCCTTGTTTAGTGGATCTAGCCGAGAATGGAATGTGTTGCATTGCTGTTTGCAAACAGATGTCCGCAGGATGCCGCACATCCCCCACTAAAATTTTTACTCCCCACATTGTCAAAAGTCGTCCTGTATCCAATGGCCGGTGCAAATGCCGTGCCATCCAACTATACTTTGTCTGACATCATGGCATCATATATGCGGCGCCGCTTCCTGAATGAAGCATTCCCAGACTTAAATTCCCCCACCCCGGAAACACTTCTGTCCCTGCCGGTGGACGCAACTGTAGCCATGAACCAAATTGTATCCACCATCACACAGGCATACCATAATCGGAGTGAGCCAATTCTTTTATAGTTCTATTATCCCTTGCTTGATATCCGCTGAAGTTTCGTGCGGCATTGACTTGATTAGGTTGTCTGAAAGCCTCGGACCAATGCAATCCGGCACAAATGAGCAACAGGAGATTAGGGTCCTCCGTAGACATCCTTCCTCTTTGACTGGGACCCTTTCCCGGCCCACCATTATTCTGGGAGAAGGTGACACAATTGCATTGTGGTATCTTCCCGGAGCTCTAGCTCCCTGCATCCAAGTACGGTATCATTCCACTCTCATTGTCCACTGTTGAGGCCTTTGTTTCTAGGAGCACATCGCGGCATCCATTGATTCACTTGCAGATCCACTGGAAGAGAGTATTACTAATCAATCATGGCGTACAACACACCAGTATTTCAAGGATGACGTGGATATTTTCGGGTGCTTGGAATTCTCTCCGGCACGGCACATGCTCGGCCATTCTGTGAGTACCTTGTTCTTTTGACAATGCACTTGTTTGATCTTCTGCTAGACCCCCAATGACATTCCGGGGGTGTCCAAGGCTTTGGCCGGTCCTACGGGCTATCAATGGAGCAAGGATATATGTCTTCCGTCGGCAATACTTTCAGGTGTTCTTTCTATTATCCATCCGCCTCTATACCATGCCGGCCACCTTGCCATGCAACACTTGACTGACTGGGCGACCGGCCATGATCCCGGAATGCTGGCGGCACTTGAAAATTGGTCCACTGTCTTCACCAATATCTCGCTAATTGTCAATCGAAGTACCCCCCTCCACAGGGACCCACACTCTCGAGCAGATTGGTATGACATGCTAGTCAGTGTCGGTAATTATGATGATTGTGCACTGCACATTCCCAGTCTTGGGATTCAGGTATTGTACAATCCCGGCACTGTCGTTGCATTTTCCGGCCGGCTCTTTCGGCACGGCGTCAACGAGGTTGACGGAGCGAGGTGCTGTTTGGCATATTATATGAGGGATAATATTCACCATTGGTTGAGGGTGCCACGGCCTCTTGATTGGGTGACGCCAGATAATGTCTGCAATGCACTGGTGAAGCATTGAATAATTAGCTTCCTGATATGATTGTTTGTTGTACTAAAATGTAATTCTGATGGTATGTAGTCCAAATTTGTTGCCGATGGGATGTAGTGCCGCTCGGCGAGCCCAAAGTCGATTCTGGCATGATCACAATGATCCGGCTTGGTCAAGTGTAAACATTCAACAGGGCGGCACATTCATCATTCCGGCATAGTCAACACTTTCCGGCAGATTCAACAGTTCGGCACAATTATAATTCTGGCAGCGTGAACTAATCTAGCATCAATCATGCTGTTGTGTAGTGGCGTGTCAGGATGCTTCCGGCAATGTGTGCCACAATGATGATAGTGCCGAATTGTTGATTGTGCCGAACTGTTGACTGTGCCGGAATGATGAATGTGCTGAATGGTTGATTGTGCCACAGGGTTGACTCTGCCACAATGTTGAGCCAGAACGGTGATTGTGCCGGAGGGTTGATTGTGCCGCAGTGTTGACTCTGCCGTAATGTTGACAGGCCAGCACAATCAATACTCCGGCACAATCAACCTTGCGGCACAGTCAACACTCCGGCAGGATCCACATCCCGGCAGTCAACAGGCCGGCACAATCAACACTCCGTCGGCACAATCAACCCTTCGGCGCCATCATTAGTCTGGCCCAGTCAACACTCCGGCACCATTACCAGTCCGGCACAGTCATCATTCCAGCACAGTCCTACCTCAGAGCGTGCTCGACCTGGACAGCTTGTGCCGCAGTGTTGACTCTGCCGTAATGTTGACAGGCCAGTACAATCAATACTCCGGCACAATCAACCTTGCGGCACAGTCAACACTCTGGCAGGATCCACATCCCGGCAGTCAACAGGCCAGCACAATCAACACTCCGTCGGCACCATCATTAGTCTGGCCAAGTCAACACTCCGGCACACTCAACCCTCCGGCACAGGCAACATTGCGGCCGAGCCAACACTGCGGCACAATCATCATTTCGGCACAATCACCATTCTGGCTCAACATTGCGGCAGAGTCAGCCCTCCGGCACAATCAACCTTTCGGCACATTCATCATTCCGGCACAGTCAACATTCCGGCACAATCAACAATTTGGCATCATCATCATTGCGGCACACGCTGCTGGAAGCATCCTGACACGCCGCTACACAACAGCATGATTGATGCAGTGAACTATGACACATAGGTTATAGCTAGCTGTTGCACCGGCACACAATGGTTTCTAGCTGCGGTAGTTGATTGTTATCAATGCCAGCAGTCGTGGAACTACGAGGACCACGGCCGGTAGGCCCATGATTGCACCTCTTCCCTTGGCAGATTTATATTTACATATTGGCCAAAGGGTGTGCATGCATGGCATTCAATTGCTGCTGGTACATGGCTTTTCCATTCCGGCTACCAGCGAATCTACGTGCCACTGTTCATGACCCTCCCATTCCATCATCCATTCATTCCAAGGTATGCACCCCATAAATACCTTGCAGTTGCACCTTGTTTTCTCCACTAACAGCCACTCGATGATCCATTTTAAATATGTCCTCTTTGCATACCATATAGTGGTATTTGATGCCGATGGTCAATGCCAATCATACACAACCAAGTCTACCATACATTTGACATTGCTTTGCTGCATAGCATGCTCTCCCCATCTCTCCGCTCATATTAGCCTCCTCCTTTTGATCTCTCCAAAGTGTTTCCCTATACGAAAGAAATTGTCTTGTCCAGGTGGCTTCACATGTCAATAGTTTTACCTCTTCGTCCCACCTGTCTCGCAATGCTTTCGCCCTCAACCAATGCACCCGGTAAACTATACATGTCAGCCAGTGTTAACATGAGGAGCAATCATCTTACATTCAGACATCCAATCATTGACCTCTGTATCCCGCGGCACATCCATTGTCCAAAACCAGGCCAAAGTGTCATCCCTATGACCCCTTGCATTTGGGTCGGCAATGGTTGCACTGATCTTTAGGTCTTCTTTCCTCAACATTTTGTATCGGTTCAATGTGTTGCCGCTTGCATTCAATGCTATCATTTGTTTCCGGCACCGACGATATATTGCCGCATGCCGCTGCACTTTCACATCGGCACTACCCACCTTCCCCCAGGCCCTCGTAGTCATATTGTATGTCCCGGCATGTCTGACATCGGTCCGGAAGATGACTGCCTTGTGTGCCAGCGAAACCCTTAGTTCATGTAGAGCATCGTTGGCCTGACCTTCCCTCAATCGTAACTCCTGATCCACCATGGTTAAAAGCCCCAACCTATCGGCTTGCTGCATCCCCAGGTACGACGGCAAGGGCAGTACCACAGCATCCGAGTAGTTGGGATCTTGTGGGTGGAATGTGTCTGAAAATACATCTTCACCATCACCTTCATCGATGTCCGTTGTGGAAATGAGATTATCCGAGATGTCCTCATTCCAATCTTCGCCTAGAAATTGGGAAGCTGATTCACAGAGCCGATCAATTTGCATCTGCAGGCGGTCCTGCCGGCGGGCAATAGACAACCTTTGTGTTTCCGTCGCCCTTGCATGAATGTGGCGGACATCTATGGCCAAAATAATTTGTGATTCTTCGGCTTTCAATACCCTTGCCATCCATGTTGCTGCCCCACGCATACGACCATCCGGTCCCTGATTACTTATAATATCCATTTCGATCGACTTCGTTGTTTGAGCTGTCATATACGTCAAATTGGTTTGAAATCAGCCAAGCAAGTAAATACCTTTTTCCAGCTGCACCTCAAATATGTCCATTGATTTTGGATCAGTAGCCCTATTCTCCAAAGCCGATTTCTCTTGCTGTGCCCAAAGCTCATGCAACTCGACCGGAACCCTTGTATCAAGCTCTGCAAATGCTCCTTCCGCGGACATCAGTGCCTCTTGAGCATTCTTCAATTTTCTTTTCAGGGAGATGGCTGTGCAATATGTCGTTGGCATACTTCACCCAAAATCTGCAAGATATTGTGATACCACTCATGCATCCGCACCATCTTTAAGAAGTTGTTGTCATTCATTTGAAAATCAAGCAGCTCCTGTCTATGCGGCGTTGCCATTCCGCGGGCCGATGGCGAAATGATGTTAAGAGAGGACCAGAGAGTCTCCATAATTTCACCATCGACGCGGCCTACACCAGAAATGAAATTGGGAGCATATCGGGTGAAACATTCTGCCTTGTGACCATGTACATGCCAGAGCCCAATGCTAGGTTGAATCCATAGCCCAGGTGGTAAGGATATAAAATTGTTTGCTTCTAGCCGGCGCTTTAGGTTTTTGCTGTATTGGCAATTGATGTCATAAAAGGTTATGACTTTTTGTTGCGGATCCATCCCATGTTGCACGGCATGTGCCAGAGCATAATCCATATTTACCTGCCTATCTTCCTGTTAGGGTGGAATGCATGCAACATGTCAGCACATACTGCTCTCCCTTCTGAAAGTCAACCATTGCATGGGGTACAAAGCATCCATGCCGCGCACATGCACACCCGCCAATTCCAGTAGATGCCAGCTGATTTCTTTTAGCATTTGCCTGGTTTACTGCTCGATGGTTGCTACAGTCAGATTTCTGTGAATTCCATTACAATGCTGAACCGTATTGTAAACATGTGCAATCACAAACCTCGACCCGGTTCAATGTTCCAGCCAGATAATCCTTATATTCCGGCATTGTAACCATGAATCCCATTCCGTCCATGAGCCAAACTTCATTAGCTGAATTCTTTGGCCGCATATGCTCGGCCTTGAAGTTTCCATCCATCACGATGGTCCTAGAATATTTCCACCTATATCATGCAGCTGCTCAATAAGTACAAGTAAAAATAAAACATTACTTACTCCGAGAGGTCTACATCTTCACTGGATGGAATGTTTACTCCTGGTTGTGGGCATGCCGGACAGAACAGCACCAATTCCCCCCTCTTGGGATCAGGAGATCCTGGATGAAAACCTTGCCATTTCAACAGCTTTAACAGCCTCCACATCCTCGACACCCTGAGTAGCTCTCTGTATCTGTTCTTGGATCAGTGTTGGTGGTGTCATCGGGTCCTTAATATCATGCTTTGAACTCACCGGTACAAGGCCGGGAAATGCATTGGATGTGACTCGCCGAAGCTTGCTGTAATAATTCATGGCAGAGGTGCCGCACTCCACATTATCCATAATGAAGTCATCCAATACTTGGAAGGTGAATACAGTCCTAGGTTCCTTTGTAGTTGCCGGGAAGAGTCCTGCTTTGACCAACTGCAAATGCGAAGCTCCTGCATCTGGACAGTTACAATACCTCACATCGCAAAAATGTACCCCAGATGTATGCACTACAGTTAGGCAAGACCTGTCCGTTCCTCCAGAAAGATGATGTGGTCTTGGTTGGTCCTGAATATCCTCCCATTCATCCTCAACATCACCAGCAATGTCCTCACCATCCATCCCGCCATTCGGACACGGATCCCCACCATGGCCGAGGTGTACCACCAACCCAGCCTTCTAAATGAGTTGTTGCTGTATGCCACGTAGAATTGATGACTCACCAGTCGTAACGATGATTCCTCAAAGAATGTACCGTTCCATTGGTCCACCCGGTGGAAGGGCCGCAACTTGTGTTCCTTTCTGCAACAGGAACTGCAGAGCAAGGGCCGGTGGATGCATTCGGCGCATCTGTACATGCCATCTCCTTGACACAACATGCAGACCCTTGGGTGAGGGGGTGCCTCCATGTCCAGAAGGACCTGGAGGTACCTCTGCTTGTATGGCAACCATGCCAATAAGTAACTGTCCTATTATGCCTTCAGGAGGACATGGCAAGTGCAGGATCGGAATAAATCACACACCTGATTCTTTGACACACCTGTTCTCTTTCGGGGTGGAAGATCATCCATGGAAATGTATGGCTGGCCATCATCTGGAAACAGTTGGGATTGTTCTAATCCTATAGATGCTGACTGGGTCGGAGTGTCATTTGAAGGAGCTTTTCCATGATGGGCCTTCTTTCGGGGCGTTGCCTTCACCATCTTATCAATAGATCCCCTCCTTGATTTGAATGCCTGCCATGTTACATGAACCACCGGAGTAGAGCTACCAGCAGGTTGTATCTTGGACTTTGCCATGAGTGGTATCTGATGAGGAAATCCCTGCACAAAGTCTTTCCACATTGTATCTCACTGAAGCCTCATTGAAACAGCATGGACAGTGATCGGAAAGGGATCTTTGGATCTGCCGATTTGGATCTAGCTTTTGTAATATGGACTTGAAGATCAGGCACCAATGCAAAAATCCCATATATGGTGGCCGCTACTGAATTAGATGCTAAGTTAAAGTCCGGAAATAGCTTGTTAGCTGCCGAACAACATAGCCGGCCCCAGAAGTAGCTAGCTCACCAATGGACTTTCCAAAAGAGGTCGGCGTGGAGGAATTGAACACTAATTGACATGGGAGAAACAATAGCTCGGGAATCCTTCAACAAAGTGTCCGGGACTTCTCTAGCACAGCACCACTCAAAAAAGTATCTAAGTCTACTCAACATACAGCATGGCCCGCAGTCGTTCATCCAGCAGATCTATGGAGAATCCTGATACAGAAGATGAGCAAGACCATTCTTCTGACTCGTCGGGCACAGAGGCACCACAAAATGTGGTAAAAACAAAACTCCGGGATGATGAGGTCGAGGTCCTTGAGGAAGCCTTGGAAGACTGGAAGGCAGCTGACAGCAACCAAAGGAAAGGTATGAAGAATGCCATGAAGGCAAAAATCAAAAATCTCCCTGCCAATAGCACACTCAAAGGACACGAATGGGAGAAGAAAAAAAAGTGCGCCCCATTTCCATAACTTCACATGGACTACTGATGCATCAGTGATATCAGGCAATTAAAAATTGGTTGTATAACCACAGCCGAGCCCGTGCCTGAAAGGCCCTAGTAAAGTATGGACGTAGGTGGACTGCCAGATCAGTCGTAATGAAGTTGAAGAAAAAAGAAATTGAAGCCGAATTTGAATGGGCCGGAATTGCCCAAGGAAGCACAGGCATGATTAAAGGCTACCAAAAGGCGGTAGGATGCATCATGGGGAAGCTCACCCAGGAGGAAAGGGATGCTGCGGCAAAGCAGGCTGATGAATGGAACGAGGAGCAGCCGCCGGCAGAGGTCCAGGCTGAGTAAGTTTGACATGTTATCTCGACAATTATTCATCTGCAAACAGAATGGCCGAGACAAAAGGCCGACAATATGTCAAACAGTTTGCGCAGGAAATGTGGCGGCAGTGTGGGATGCGGGTGGTTGTGATGGCGGCATGGAAGGGCCGGAATGGTCAGCCCATGATGGGAATGTATGTCACTTCTCACTTGTGGTATTTGTATACTCACATTCACAGGCATGACTTTAATTCAGCATTGGGACAAGGGAAGACCTTTGCTGATTGGGATGACATCAAGCACCACTGGGATGCCTATGCACAGCAGGCCATAGGAGGGGAAGAACACGATGATAGCGATGATGATGCCGGACCAACGATCTGCCAGAAGAAAGGGCAGAAGAGGCTGCAAACTGTCTTACCAACAGCGGAAGATGGCACACCAATGATTCCAATCATCCTTGATATGCAAGCATTGGAGAGAAAGGATATTATGAGGACCTTTGTGACATGGCATTATCGTAAGTTCTGCCTTGTAAATGGATGGAGAATTGACCCCTTGCCGCAGGCAAGGCATGCAGCAAGCCAAGTGCCAGTGTTCCTTGGGCTGCCATACATGCAAAGACCGGTATCTACATTTCATCTGTGTACCTGCCGCGGCATTGGGAGTTCAAAGAGCCGACCTGGCTCACAAATCAGGAAGTTACAAAGGTACTGGAATTCTGGCACGATAGGCAAGTGACAGATCCGGAAGATGTACTGACATTTCACAAATGGAGAGATATGGATGGTGGATTACAAGATCCAGTATCAGATTGTGAGGACTCAGTGGCCGGAATGATAAGTGCAGCAAAGCCACCCCTGAAAGGTTAGCTCTGAATACTTTTATCAACTTGTTTTGACTGGTTCAAAGAACCTGCGGCACAAGATGTGGAACTCGCAAGCAGTCGGAAGAGGCGGCGCACAATTGGTATGGATCTTTCAACCATGTTATGCAACCATTGACATGCATAAAAGAAGAGGCCCCAGAGGAGAGGGAGTCCAGTGCAACAAACAAAAACCAATGCCGGTCAAACCAGGATGATGGTACGCCCCATCCGTATTCCAAGCATTTGATCCTCCTACATTTGGAACATCCCTGTCAGCAAGCCATACAATGCCCATTGAACAGCCTGGTCAGTTCCTTTGAATATTTTTGTTGTCAGAATATGAAGTTTATATATAGAGGATGACTCAGATGGACATAATGCTAAGGAAAACGGTGCGTGGGGCTTGGTTTTGTTATGCCGGTGGGACCATCTTGATGAAGAGCATCAGCGGCACTGACGGCATGGCAGCCGGCCGAACCTAAACAGCAAGGTGGGTATTGGTCTCAATTACTTGGAAATGGCATGTATTCTCATATAAGAAAAAGCACATATGGATCCCGGCAACGTCAATGCTAATGGACCAATGAAGCCAAAGCCCCGGGTTAAAAAGAACACAGCCGATGCGCCGGTGGAATGTAAGTTTGCCTATTTCAATATCCATTTGAGCAATTCCGACAAATGATAGTTGGTGAATTAACTATGCATTCCATTGGCAACACAAATGGGATGGAGGGTGGTCGATCAGGGGATGATGATGTCACACACTCTGGAGGCAAGGGGAAGTGGGCTGCCAGCACACGCCGGATTGCCAGGGCTCAACATGTCAATGCCGTTGCCGGGCCTAGTCAACCGGAACAGCAAAGAAGGCGGCCAAAGTGGCCCGATGCCGATGTCCCTACGCCCAGCCCAAAGAGACGCCGCAAATAATATACTTGTAGAATAATTCTATTGTCAAATCTGCCATGTCTTGTGCCGAAAGATTTTATTGCTGCACTACTGTAACAAAACTACAGCTTGGAGGGATCTAATACTACCACATCCTCAGGGTGATCGGACTCAATTATGTCACCATTCTTGCCAAGTTGGGCTGACCTAGCCAACATATCCCGCACATTTGCCAACATCGCTCTCCGGCACATTTCTGATCTCCACAACCTGGCGGTGTCGAGCAACATGTTTGTGTAATGAATGTAGGCCACGATCATAGGGTGATCAAGGCCGGCATCGAGTGGGAGTAGGTCGGGCAAGTTCCTAGGAGGGACAGATGTAGCAACTTGCCTTGCAGAGGCCACTAGATGACAACTGATCAACTGATACTATGGATCAAGCCCAAGAGAGACTTACATGAAAGCGCATCACTCTGGAATGGATCCAAATGCTCATGCAATGCATTAATCCTGTCCACCATCTCAAAATATTCCACTGGATGATTGTTAAATACACATAATTCCTGCAGTAATACTGACTTACCATCCTCTGCATGCACGTGTTCCCGGAATCGTGCATGCGATCCAGATACAGCCTCAGGAGATTCTGCCTCCATTGGGGAGGTGGGAATCCGCTGGCTTGATGCCGGGCTCGATGGCGATGCCAGGAGCGATGGCGATGGTGGGCTGGATGGTGATGCCGGGCTGGATGGTGATGCCAGGACTGAGGATGCCAGCATTGATGGGGATGACGTCCCAATACATGGCACGTGCACTGGAGAGGGCGGGATCCATGCGGCCATCGTGGGGGATGGCGACGGTGGCATCCATGCTTGCGGTTGGGTGCCTTGGGATGATGGCCGAACTGATGGGGTAGCTGGCATTGCTGCCGGGGGTGGCATTGATGCCTGCGACCGAATGGTGAGGGTAGACAGCACATTGGATGAACTGGCAGCGATTGGAGGCGACGGTGGCATCCAAGCCTGGGATCTAGTCGTGGGGGTTGCTGCGCGCATCTCATGTGCTGAGGGGCCAGGGAGGTTGATCGGAGCTGATTGTGAGGGGGCCGGTAACTGATTGTTTGCCGCTGTTGCTTGTCTGTTGCTGTCCCCAGACATTGCATCGTTGTTCCTCACAGACACATTTGTTTCACCTGTGCGCATCCTGTGGCATGGGGGAGAGGGTGGCATCCAGTCCATGCTTGATGGCAGACGTTCATCGACAATGGATGGAGGCGGGTGCCACACTGGCAGTGCAGGAATGGCTGATAACGATGTCATGCAGATCAGCTCAGAGGAGAGAAATTACTCACTCAATTTCCACGGACTTGCGCTATCAAATCTGACAGACTTAGGTGGCATAGCGGTAGCAAAGATGCAAGTTGACAAGATGGAATTGACGTGGAATGGAAATCACAATTGAATGATTATATAATAATGGTTTCCATATATAGTTCATTTATCTCACCACTGGAAAGATTTGCTGATAGTGTGTTGTGCCAAAGGTATCGGCAAGTGCCGATGTTATACAAGTGCTGATAGTATTACAAATGTATGTCCTGCTGCCGGGGTGTATGCCGATTGTCTACCGTATGCATGTTCCAATGGAATGCTATGCTGATTACAGTATGTTACCTCAATCAACACATAATGCTGCCATCCACGGCAATTATAGATACTCTTGCTATTTATGTATATCGGTAACATCAAAGAATTACTGCAAAGGTAAATCTTGCATTTGCTGGTGAAAGATTGGGATAGTATCATGTACATAGTGCCAATAGTGTGCTGTGTCACAAGTGTGATGTGCCGATAGTATGATGTGCCAATAGTATGATGTGCCAATGGTATGTTGTGCCAATGGTATGTTGTGCCGATGTTGCTGTGCCAATGGTATGTTGTGCCAATGGTATGTTGTGCCAATGTTGCTGTGCCGATAGTGTCTTGTGCGAATGGTTTGCAAGTGCCAATGTTATGCAAGTGCTGATCACTGTTGCAGCGGCATGGATGTAATGCCGCCGATGGTTGTGCCGATTGTATGCCGATTGTATGTGCCGATGCAGTGCCAAGTGTATGTTCTCCCTTGTATGTTCTGCTGATTGTGTTGTGCTAGTGGATTAAAAGTATGTTGCTCCTTCCAATACTTGATGCCGCCATACATGGCAATTATAGTTACATCTGTAGGACATATCTAGCCTGCTCTTGGTATTCATGTATATCAGTAACATTGAAAAGTTACTCCACAGGTAAATTTGGGATGTGCCGGCAACATATTGGCAATGCATTCATGGCTGTGGTTGAGACCATTACTGGCATGTCTCTGACAGAGTTCTCAGGCTGTGTCAATGATTCACAAGGACAACTCTACATGCATAAATATACTTTACAATGTGATGTATATGGTATACATGGAATAGGAAGCAGAAATTGTACAAAAGACGTAGGTATGATAAAAGAAAATTAGTCCGTTTCCATTTGCACACCGGCATCATGCCCGGCATCGGCATCGGAACTCCCAATCTCCATATCAGATGCCGGCCCAACATCTCCATCTTCCAGCGGGCTGACCTCGATTGCCGGAATATTGCCGGTCTCTATGGTTGCGGCCACTTCATCACAAATCGCTGTCAACAACACAATCTTGTGATCAGTAGCACATGGCTTGGTAATTGACAGACTTACCTTGTGGTGGGGCCCAGTCGTAGCTATCACCAGTTGGCTTGCTGGCACCCCTTTCATCGACCAAGCCTGGAGTTGCCACCTCCAGACTTGAGGCATTGTTGCGCAGCGCAACCTGCATACCATGGGTGCCGGTTGGCTCGCTTGAGCCATGTCGGGACGGATTGTTGGACGATGCCATTTCTTCCAGCATTGTGGTAGGCGCTAGTGCCAACGGGCTTGGCGGACTGGGGTGAGCGCACTGCGAGACCTCGGGACATGTTGAGTCAGATGCTGGCTGTGTCAGTGCGAATGCCTGCCACGATGCCGGACGTTGAAGATGGGATGGTGTTGGGAACAGCTGTTCCCGCATCGCTTCAACCACCTGCCGTAAGCTGGCGACTTCTCCGAGCGCAACGGCCAATCTTGCATTCGCTTCGTCCACCTTTCGTTCTGTTTCGGCCTGCTTTTCCCTCAAACGGACAACCTCCTCCTCGAGATCTTGTATATTCGACGTATTTGTACTGTCTCCCGGTGTTGTGGGAGGGTTCGTGCCACTGCCAGCGGCCGTTGACGATGGACTTGCTGTCCTCAATGTCTTCCCTAGCCATGCTGGAGTATTGATCAGTACCCCATCAAAAACTGGATGGAATATCGATAGAAATAATATTAAATTGTTCGAATAATGAACGACTTACTTGGTTTCCTGGGTGGATTGGCCGCTGCTGGTGCCGGGGTCTGACGTTGGCTTTTTGCATGCTGTGACCTTCCTCGGTTGAGTGTTGAGGGCGCAGATGGTGAACGCCGACGCGGTGCAGGTTTCCTCGGTGCTTGTGAACGTGACCTTGACCTCGCTCTGACTGCCGTCATCATACTGCATGCAATCTTGCTGCAGCAACATTGCCAGCAAGCACGGCCTGGGTTCGCTGCACACCATCGATCTCGCTGTATGCACTTGATGCAGCGATCCTTGTCATCCACCCACTCATAGCCTGCGTCTGGTGTCTGCATGTTGCGAACGTTTGGCCTTGGTCGCTTTGGCCGTGGTTGTGATGAGCCTTCTTCATCGTCACCGTCGCTGTTGATCGTTGCGACGGATTGGGCACACTTCCTCGGCTTGCGACTGCGACTGCGGCCCCTAGGCACCTCATCATCCTCAATGGCACGGCTTCCTTCTGGCACTGCTTGTGAGTCCTCAGTTTCGCTGGGCTCACCTACTTGGCCACGACTGCCTTGCACCTCTGTCTCCTTTACCCCCGATGGTCCTGCCACTGCATTGTTCCCCGACGGCTCTACCGCTCTCCTCTTTCCCTTGTCCACCTTCTTCTGCGGCTTGCCTAGTTGGAACCAGGGATGGTCCCAGATATCGTGGTCCGTGGCGTTAACGATGTCCGGGAAGTGAGGCCACTTCCCTGTTGACAGGATCACCTCTGACGCCTCCATAAACTGGTCGGCAGCAACGATGATAGTCAGTATAATGAATCCTGCAGGTAACTCCTGCAGGACATTCTCGACCCGGCGCTATCATATCCTAATCAGTGAGTTGATTGATTGCAGATAAATTTGCCACGCACCACCTGGGCCCAGATAGTTGACACTGCTTCTGACCATACACCCTTCTCCCGTGTGCTTCTCAAGCCATCAATCTGGCCTTGAATTATTTCAGCGGCCTGGGCAACGACTTCTTCTGCAGTGAGGGATGTAGCTGTTGACACGTCCTCTTGAACGGATGAGGCGGAGACGAACTGAGAACCTTCTGAAGTTGCCATATAGACTGTAAGGATGTGGAAATGGTAAAGCAGTGGTTGAGGAGAGGAAGAACTGGGTCCGATTGCCATGTGGCCTGGAGGATGTTCAACGTATTATATAAGCATTTCACACCACAACATGTTTGCATTGTGGTCGCACACCAAAGTGGACTAAATCAAATATAGGTTAATAATTCACCCACAAGTCCAACCAATCATTGTCCTGACAATTCGGCTAATGAACCACACTGCCACATTTCATATTGCATGATGGCCGCGTTTCTATTGCTTGTGATTGGCTATCACAGTGCATTGTCCCATCACAATAATAAGGGATCTCGGATCAGCATTATGATTTGCCTTATTTTGGAGTGTGTCTCTCGGGGAACAATCAATGCGGCATGTATTAACACAGCTGCAGCTTGAGAAAGGGATCAATGCCGCATGTCAGTCATTGTGGTACGGCCATCATTAATTTAATGTTATCATTGTGGTACTTATTCGCACAGCCACCAGCCTGGCTGCCACCGGCCAGTATGTCAGTGGCAAATGCCGGTGTCCACAACCGTGCCAACACTGCCACACGGCACGGTCATTCCCATATTGCCGCACATGCAAGCATGATGGCCGCACAGCTATTACTCCAGCATGTTTGTGATTCTCGGCAAGGTATTGCGGCACCTGCGTGATGGCTGCACAGCCATTACCAGTATTTATGTTGTGCCGTTCTTGTAATGCCGCAATTCTATTATGCCGATGGTAGATTGCTGATGACATGTTGTGCCGCTGCTGTCGTCGGTTCAAATCCGACATTGCCCGAAAAACAATTCTGCCGACAGTCGTGTTCTGCCGACAGCCTTGTTCTGCCGACAACCTTGTTCTGCCGACAGTGTGTTCTGCCGACAGCGTTGTTCTGCCGACAGCGTTGTTCTGCCGACAGCGTTGTTCTGCCGACAGCGTTGTTCTGCCGACAGCGTTGTTCTGCCGACAGCGTTGTTCTGCCGACAGTGTGTTCTGCCAATGCCATGTAGTGCCGATTGTGTCGTGCCACACCTGGCTTACCGCTACTTTAGAGAAGACCAGATGCCCAGCCCTACATTTATACAAGGGATATAGTTCTAAGGGCCTGCTGTGTATATTGGGAGGCCAAACATTATGGCCGATCATACTGAAGGGGAAGCATATCAGCTGGCCTTCCCATCTAGCTAGGTGTCCCCAGACGGAGGGCTTGCTTAATGCTCTGGGACACTGCATTCATAGCCTGTCACTTTGAAGTGTACTGCAAGGCCCTCCCATATAGGTAGATAACACCTTTCTGAGGGCCCACCTAATGCTATGGGACATTGTACCTATTGTTGCCGTGTGCCCTGACTATATAGATGAAACTGGCTCCAGGGCCTACTCATAGTCATGGGACACCAATCCCATGGCTAGGTATTCTTAAAGGTACACCATGCATGCAGCCCATTGGAAAGCACGGGATGCTGTTTCTATGGCTGGCCCTGCAACAAGAAAGGGACACCAAAGGTACAGCCCAATGCAAAGCACAGGACACACTATCCCTCTGGCCCACTGACAGAAACAGGACACCAATACCACAGCCAAATTCAAAGCATGGGACACTGGTACAGAGGCCTTTCTATTGACTCCTGTCCGCAGGTTAGCCGGTACTCGCAGATGATGGACATGCTAGTATTGCACTTGCCGGTCATGAATACACTGGTGTACATACTGGTCATAATCATACCAGCTGTGCTATAAGACAAGCCCACTCAAGCTAATCAAACATATGAGTACATTGTTAGTATACTATGGTAAGCAAACCACCATGGGAAGATCATACTTGGTGTGCACTGACCGGTCATGATTATGCCAGTAGTGTGCTGACCGGGATTCATCATCCAGTAGTATCCAATGTTGGGTGACAAATATGAACTAGTAATTCATCACATGATAATATTGGCAATGGTACAACAATAATTATAAGTAAAGAAATGGGCCATTGGCCTGACTGACCGGTGCTAAGCATACAATAGATCACTTACACATTTAATCATAGCCATGCACAGGAATATATTCTTACACAAACAAAGGATACTAATTGTACTACAAATACAAAGTTTGTGGCAATGAAACAAAATTAGTCCTTATGTGAGGAGTCCCCGCCTCCTTCACCCATTGCAACATCTGGTTGCTCTGATGCCGGAGTACCAACATCTTGAGGTTCTGGTGCAGGGGGACTGACGGTAATGATGGGGGATGGCTGAATCCCCATGGTAATAGCAGGTGTCGGGTCCACCTGTGACGGTCTGTTGGTGGAGGCTGTTGAAATATCCATGTCCGAGGTCTCCAGAGGGACACAGGCCGGAATTGCAGATACCTGGTGGTCGGTACCAGCACTGGGACCTGGAGTGTCACCTGCACCATTCAAAACATGAATTCAAGAGATCAGAAAACAAAAGCACAAACCTGCAGGTAGATCTAACAATGCCCGGATGGATGGGGAAATGTTGGGACATTGAGAATGTTCAGAAGGCGGAGATCCATGCATACCAGGTGGAGGACATTTGACCAGAGAAGGTACTGCAGGGTCACGGAGTGCAGGAGCAGTGGGGAACCGGTTTTCGCGCATGGCTTCCACAAGTGCCTGGAGTGCCTCCAGCTCCTCCTGGTTCTGCTCCAACTCCACCCTCATCCTTGCATTATCTCTCTTCAGAAGGACAATGTTCTCCTCGGTATCCTCCTTCATCCTCGCAATATCCTTCTTGAGAAGGAAGACCTCCTCCTCCACATCCTGCAACCGCTCACCCTCGGTCATGCTGGATGTCGCAACAGCAGATGGGGTTGTCGGAGGGTCGGTGGCAGATGCTGCACAGGTTGAGGCAACACTGGTATCACGGGACTTTGATTTTGGCAACAATGAAGGTGTTTGAATATAAACTTCAAAACCTGTTCAGCGATTTGAATGCAAGGATACAAAGCATGGATGATACTCACCTTTGCCTGAGGACCTTTCAACCTGTCCTGCCTTGGCCTTTGATGGTCCAGGAGTAGGGTGGATGCTGGACAACCGTTGTCGCTTTGCTGGCCGTGGGGTGAAATCAGGGGCGATCTCCGATGGAACCCTGGAAGGGGACTGATGTCGCCAGGTTGTGTGACCTTGTGGATCTTCCACTACCTTTGCCTTCTCCTTCCCTTTCTTAGATGGACCGGCCGGCCGGGATTGGGACCGGCGTCCTGCCAACTCTCCACCACTCTCCTCGGTTCCTGCACCTTGGCTCTTCAGAACAGAAATCAATTGGGATTATAAATGTGGTGTGCTCACCTAATTTCCCACTATCCATGTCTTCATTCCTCTCCTTCTCCTTTCCTTTCACCTGCATTACTGGTGTTGTTGTTGGTGCAGGAGGAACTGGCAGGGCGGGCTCCCGGAGATTGTACCATGGGTGATCCTCGACATCTTTGTCCTTTGCCCGATGGATGCGCTCCCAAGGTGGCCATTTCTTCGCCTCAAGAAGTGAGTCAAGGCTCACCATGAAGGCATTGGCCGCGATGACATGGATCGGGATTGCAAAGCCGGCCAGCAACTGATCTACAATGGCAGTGACCTCTTTCTGTGGGATTGATGGGTACAGATATCAAACTATGTACTAATAACTCACCAGCCTATCCCACACAACCTGTGTGGTTTCCTTCCAGTATTCTGTAGTGCTATTATATTTGAGACCGTCAGTATATTGCTGTATGACCTTGGCTGCCTGGGTAACAATCACCTTTGCATGGTCCTCACCGGTGCCGATGGAGGAGGTTAAGGTGTTGGCTTGTGATGACATGGATAAAGGTTTTGCAGTTGAATGCGATGGGATTCAATGGGAGTGAATGTGGTGGAGGAAAGGCAAGGGAAATATGCTGGTATGGCCACTATATATTGTTGAAAATGATTACATAACATATTCCCATGTATTGTGCACAATGGTCCAATACAAATTATGATATGCAGACAAAAAACAAGATAAATGGAACACATGTAAAATCAATAACCGGTTGCTTCAGTGCCACAAACACACACCGATGAATTCAATTAGTCGCCGGTAATCATATGTACCTCATGAATAATAGTGATTAACATAATTCGCACATGACGATGTGGTGGAACTATAGAAAGGTGGTGGTCTGCACAGGGAAGGTCTAGCCTGAAAGAAGGGAGAAGGAAAACTGTAGGTAACCTCAGTATGCTGGCAAGCTACTTTATATTAGTATATACCTGTAGGGTAACTACCAGGTATCAGTATGTGTATGTGGTGGTCAGTAGATGGTACTCACCCTCAGTAGTCTGGCAAGCTACTGAGGGAACTATGGTAATAGACTCTACTGTATAGTGCACTTTATGCTTATGTAAGTAAGTAAACAAACCATAACAGTCTGTTTATAATCCAACAGGAACCAGTGACCAGTCCTTGCTTGGCTGTTGGTTCCCAAACTGCACTGGTGATCATATTGATTATATAATACACCTTGGTGTTCTTGCCCTTGACCCGGTTGTTCGCATCCTATTTGTTCTACTCTCACAAAACACAATTCCATTGATGGATACCGAACATTCAACAAAATGTGTAAGGTTCTCGTCAACAAGACAGGTGAAGCACTGTAAGTCCCAATAATTTCCCATTGATATGTGACAAACTATTGTAGTCATTCAACCTTCACCCGGTGGAAGTTCATGCCCCAGTTCACTCACCACAGTGGAGGAGGATGAGGATGCCATGTCGGTCGATGAGCAAAGTGCCAATGAAAGCTTCACACTAGGTTCAGAACCCCCCATTGGCTCCCCTGATTCGTCCCCAACTCCTGAGGCTCCTCTCCACTCATTCTCCGAGGACACCAAATTCACCTGTGGGCCAGAACCAATAATCGCTTTCTCCCCTATGTCGGAAAGGTCTTGTTCCATCCCCCATGATATATCTAATTCATCCCCATTATCTCCCAATTCATTTGCATCACTTTCGCCCCCTCCATTTGACTCACCGGTGGCGTGGCACTTATGAGTTTCAGCATCACCGATGTCTTCACCATCTGGTTCTCTATTTCAACCCCAAATCAGCTCACCATCTACTACTATGCATGTGTTTACTCCTCTTGCCACTCCACACCTCAATTCACCTCGCAGGAGTCAGTCCAGGGACTTTGTTCCCCCCCTCGGATCCCCATGGCACTCACCGGACAGAACAAATACCTCCCACAGCAATGCAGTCTGGCCAAAACCTACCACTGGCCCTGTTTTTATTGATCTCACTGAGAGTCCACTTCGTGCATCTGCAACACCCCCAGCTTCAAAGCACAATACTGCATCTCCGGAGATGCGAAATGATGATGGTAGGTTCTGCTATATATGCCACCTATGAACCCATTCCTAATGTTTGCATACCACTAGATGAGCTCTATGAATTATTAGCAAGGGAGTCTGCAAGGTATGCTGTGTGGGAGGGAGATGTACCCCTGACACAATGTATGTCTGGAGCCCTTCAGTTATGCTGTCTGACACAATCACAGTGGAAATGGCAAGGCGAATCACCAGATTGGTGACTTTTTTCAATGAGCAACCAATCCACCCCATGCAAGATAGCCAACTAATTGCAGCATATACCCAATATGCAAATAGATTGGTGGAAGCCACCAGCCAATGGAGGGAGTTGGTCCGGCGGCACCGGGTATGGTCAAAATTCTGGGATGAATTGGCCAAAGCAGCAGAAAAGGAGGAGATGCAATGGTTGGCAACAGTAAAATTAGATCCATCCCTTCTGTAGTGTAGTACTTTTGTAGTACCAATGCAATCTTCATCAGACCGATGTAGCCGGTGGTGACTACACCCAGAGTGTGTTGACTGGTAATCATTATACAAACATAATGGTCTAAGAACACAACTGTTAGATACCAGACCAGATCAGTTGCATATTTAGTAATAATTATACATATTGTGCTGACCAATAATAAGGATATCAGTCTTGTGTGGGCTGGTGCTACACATACTGGTAGTATACTGAGCGGTGGTGACCATACCGGTAGCATACCAGCTAGTAGTGACCATACCGGTAGCTACCAGACCAGATCAGTTGCATAGCGATTGGTAATAATTATACACATTGTACTGGCCAATAATAAGGATACCAGTCTTCTGTGGGCCGGTGCCATGCATACCAGTAGTATACTGACCAGTGGTGACCATACCGGTAGCATACCGGCTGGTAGTCACCATACTGGTAGCATATCAGCCGGTACTGACCATACTGGTAGCTACCAGACTGGATCAGTTGCATATTGATTAGTAATGATTATACAGATTGCACTGGAAGGATACCGGTCTTGTGTGGGCCAGTGGTGACCATCCCATTAGTGGTGATGATACCGGCCTATGATACTAAGATGATGGTACTGGCCTGTGGATAGTAGACTAGATCAGTGGAATATTGACAGTGGAATAATCATGCAGATAGTACTGGCTGCTGATATGAATACCAGTATAGTGTGGGCCGATCGTACCCATACCGGTAAGATAGTACTGGCCAATAATCCATACTGCTTGTATACTCACCGGTCGATAGGATACCTACTGGTAGTGACCATACCGGTAGCATACCGGCCGGTTGTGATCATACCAGTAGTATACTCACTGGTAGTAGTGAACTGGTAATCATTATACAAACATAATGGTCTAAGAACACAACTGTTAGATACCAGACCAGATCAGTTCCAAATTGACCTATAATAATTATACAGATTGTACTGGCCAATAATAAGGATACTGGTCTTGTGTGGGCCAGTGCTGACGATACTGCTAGTATGGTGACTGGCAGTGATCCGGGCTGATGATAAGGATACTGGTATCATATGGGATGAGACCAGTGGTAATGATATCAATAGGTACCACATTTGACAACAGGACACATTCATAAAATATATAAATGTAATCTATCTCTTTTTCCTTTTATCACGGGGTGTAGGTGCATCATGATCTGCTCTTTCTGTTGCCCTTCTTTGCCTTTTGGACTGCTGGACTGTATTACCAGGACCGGGTTCCTTATTGCTAGGACCGGCTATGGGAATATCCCCCGGAACCACATTATCTAATAATAATGTCATTATCCTGTCAATTCTATTCAATGAACATACCTGTTCCTCTCTTCTGGCATGGACGTGGCTGGGTGGGGGGAACTGCGATAGTGTCACCGGCTGGTGCATGAGCTTTTGGGGCAGGCCAGTTGTGCTTCTGACTTCTGGTTCAGTCAGTAACGCCTTCATTGGGGGAATCACCCTCATCCCATTGGTCCTCTATGTAATATTTTTAGTAGAGACTCCACAATTCAGAGAAATTCGCTCACCTTGTCTCCTTCTCTTTCCAAGGGCCTTGTCTGACCGGTGCTCATCTTCACCAACTGACCTTTGTAATGCTCCCTCGGCATCCTTCCAGGCCATGAACCTAAATACATTTTGTGGATCGATTTGTTGTCTCCTCCTCCAGAATTCCAGGATCTGAGTCACTTGCACACCACCCATTTTGCTAGGTTCCTTCAACGAGACATCAGAAGGGAGGTACTTGCTTTCAATATAACCTTGCAGGTCTTCTGTGATGCTCATCCATGGTACAGTTGCTCTTTCCTTTCCACAAGCATGACCTATTGTGCCTTAGTTAGTTACCCCTCACATAAATCCAAGTAACTTATGGTAGTGACAGGTCACGAATGCCTGGATGATGTCCTGTTTCTCCAGCACATGCATGTCAAGGATGTTCGGAAGTTGTGGAATCCTGCTGTCAAGGGTTTGGAGGCTTACTTGTGCCTTTTTCTTACCCTTCTTGACAATCTTTCGAGGATGTTGATCTGCATCCTCATCCTCATCATCTGCCTGGTCTCCATCCGGAATCTCGCCGGCCTTGAATACATCAGAAGCATACCTCGACCATTTTTCCTCCATTCCTTCCCAGTCCGGAAATGTACTCGCATTCCCAAGTTCATCATTGAAATCATGTCTGTAATTGTTCTGGTCATCTCAATGTGTAACTGCCATGTTTCCACTTACATGCCGGCCATCACCTTTCCGTTCTGATCCTTCCAAGCCACCATCACCACCACCCGGGTACCACACTGCTTCCACATAGTCTCTGCATACTCGCGAGTATACTTCCGGCCTTTTTTCTCAGCTGCACTGAAGACCTGTGAGGTGTATCATACAAAAGATTAGAAATGTGTACATACATAGCCTGTACCTCCAGCGGTGGTTGGACCTCATTCCACTCCTGAGCAACCCGCTCTGCCTCTTTCATTTCATCCTTGGTAACCTTTTTCATCAGCCTTCCAACGGTCTTCTGGTACCCTCCTATCATTTCCTTGCTGCCAACCCCGATACCGCGCTGTTGGAATTCTTGCTGAATATCCATTCGCTTCTGCTCCCTTATTACCTTCCGTGCAGTCCAATTTTGCCCCCACTTCAGCATCCCCTTGCATGCTCGGGACTGGCCATGGTTATAAAACCAGCTTTTGATGTGCTATAAAATGTTAGCCTTTGCAGAGTGGAATACAACATCACCTACACCCAACTTAGCTTTCCAGTCCTCTCCCAAGATGTACTCATTTGCAGGCAGGTGTCTAATGAGATCACGGACCCTCCTATTCACAGGCTTCCTCCTGTCCCCCTTTAAAGCCTTCCACTCTTCGAGGTTTGCATGAAGAATCTCTATTTCCTCAGAGGTGAGTTTCCCTGGAGTATTCTCCCCTACCAGTCCGGTGGTTGTGGGATCCTCTGGTTCTGTAGGTGAGATGATTCAGAAGATGAATGGGAGTCTGAGTCGCTTGAAGTCATTGTGAATGTGGTAGACTTTGTTGGTGAAGCCCTCCATATCATAGCGTGCACCATGTTGAATGGAATTCCCTCAGCTGTCATGTAAAGTTCCTTTGATCTGAACAATTTCCTTTTGAGGTTAGCTATGGTTCCGGTGCAGTGGATCACTAACCATAAGAAGTAGCCGATGTCACAAATCGGCAGATCACCTACTATATATAGGCAGTGTACCTAATGTTCCTGATGCCAATTGGTACCAATCTCAGACAAGATACACAGATCCGGATGCAATGATGGTGATCCATGATGTTGCAATGAGGCATTTCCTACTGAAGTTTGCACCAAGCCTATCAATCATGGGGAAGTCGAGGATATCTGGAGTGACCTCTTCTACCTCTGTGACCCATGTGGTGTGGAAGACTGTGAAAACAACTAGAGGATCAATTGATAAGTTTCAAAAGGTCACTCCCAGAAGAAAGGGTCGACAGGCTATGCAATCTAAGGCATCTCCTACTGTGGCTTGCTCATCCATCATGGCAGAACACAATGTGTTTCAAAATGGTGATGAAGATGCTTACCAGGAGCTAGACGATCCACCTCCTTTGAAACAATTTAAAACGACCAAAAATCAGGTAGAGTATTATTCCACAATATATTACCCTGTATCTCATGGACATCGCTTTTAGAACAGCTATCTCTGGGCATGGCTGCCCCATAAACAGAAATATCTCTCAATCATTCTTGCCATGGAAGCTCCCCCCTGTCCACGGATTTGCATATTGTGTGGTGGGGATGGCAGCTACAGATGCATAGATTGTGCACACTGGCCGGTGTTCTGCACAGCCTGTTGCAGGAACCAGCATAAGCTCTGGCCCTTCCACCGGGTTCAACAATGGAATTTGGCCTTCTTTGAAGACTCCTCTCTCCGGCTTGTGAGTGCTTTCATTCTGACTCAATAACAATGTCTGATGTTGTAGGCGGGGTTGGTGCTGCACCTTGGACATGGTGGGGATCCTTGTCCGAGTGGTGGGCATGCAGAATTAGATTCTAGAGGAAGGAGCACAGGACCATGAGGAATCTGTCTTTACCTTTCAGGTATTGGATGATTTCATCCAGGATAATGTGGAATGTGGAACCTCTGCCATGAACTATTACAGCAAACTCCGCAGGATTACATCCAATGCCTTTCCACACCTTGTGCCGGTGAGTGGACCGGAAACACATTACACGTGTCTTACCTCAGTAATAGGACAGATACAGGGAGCTACTTAGAGTATCCAGGATGTGGAGGGTGCTAAAATTAATGAAATGGAAGGGAGTTGATGATAGTGAAATTGGTTCATCAACAGGTGACCTTGTGCTGTTTTGTCCAGCATGTCCACAGCCTGGAGTGAACCTTGATGATACTGATGTGGATTTGTCCCAGTATGTAATGTGTTTAAGCTCCACTGGGATGGGGAGATTCATTTTTCTTTGTAGCTGGAAATTTTCAAGGTCGATAGTGATGGATGGAAATTTCAAGGTGGAGCACATGAGACCGAGGAACCCTGCAGATGAGGTGTGGCTGATGGATTGGAGGGGGTTCATGGTAGGCTCAGGTAACTACAAGGAGTACTTGGCAGGCACAGCAAATCGGATAGAGATGAGGGAATGCACCACTGGAAGTTCTATATCTCACCCTTTGAAAAGCGATCAGAGTGTAGCAATCACCAGGCAGTTAATCAGGCAAATTCGGCAAGGAAACAGCTGTCATCCACCGGGATTGGGGGATGTGCATGTGCAAGACATGGATGTTTCATCCCCCATGCAATGGTTGACTTTCAGAAGGGAGAACAGTAGGTTCTCATAATTGTCATCTTGAGTTTGTTGAGCTGGTTACAGGCAGGTAAACATGGACTATGCCCTGGTGCATGCAGTCCGGCATGCATTGAATCCCGACCAACAAGTGATAACATTTTACGACATCAATTGCCAGTATAGTAGAAATTTGGCCTGGTGGATTCAGTCCAACAAATTCATCACTCTACCAGATGGACTGTGCATTTTGCCTGGGATCGGTATTTGGCATGTACATGGGCATAAAACAGAATGCTTTGCCAGATATGCCCCGAATTTTATTCCTGGTGCCGGCAGAGTGGACGGGGAGATCATGGAGACACTGTGGTCTTCACTGAATATAATATCTCCATCTGCAAGGGGGATGGAAACACCGCATCGCCAAGAGTTACTCGATTTCCAAATGAATGACCACAATTTTGTCAAGATGGTCCGGATGTGTGAGTATAACAATGCCCTTCACCATGACCCTGCTGGCTGATGTGTACAAGCATTGTTTCTAAGGAGAAAAATGAGGGGTGCCCAGTGCTCATTGACAGAGGTTACAGAAGCTTTGAAAAACTGAATAACCAAGTCCCGGAAGGTCTCCGGCAATTGTGGTCAGAGCAGGAGGCGAAGGCATTGAATGACCAGATGATGGATCCCCGTGCAATGGATATATATGATGTTCAGCTGGAGAAGGGTATGTTGTTTTAAAATGGAGTTAACCTTACTGAATATGGCCTGAAGCACCAACAATGAAATTGATAGAAATGAACCTTATCAACCAACAACAAGACGGCTTCGGGGATCAATCACATGGATAGCTAAGGCATTGAAGGTTGAAGGAGCACAGATAATGCTAGCCATTGATGCTCGGCAGCTCAACACATCCGGAACTGAAATACAACAGCTATCAATTGCACAGTGCCGAGACCGGCTACAATCCCAGTTAGAGGGATTAGTTGCATCAGCCACACAGTTTCTGGGTGAAGACTGGGATGATGATGTAGAACTGGACACTGCCCTACAATTTCAGGACGACCAAGCAGATGGTGAGGAAATAGAAAATCCATTCATCTTGCCAACACAGGGAAATGCCGAAACAATGTTGCCACCGCTGCCATCATATATTGGAATAGACCGTCTCCAGGGATTAGGACTTGGATTCCTTGTGGAACAGGAACTATCCTTGAGACAGGGGCAAGCCAATGATTGCCTTCATGAAATTAGACTGGCACTGGCTGACAAGGCCATCATCTTTAGGCGAGATGTTAGACAAGCCGGTAATTATAATATGACCACCCGGGCATGGGGCCGGATAGTGAGCACAGATCTCACCCTACAGCGCCATGCCTCATTATATCGCCAGTGCTGCAGGCAGATGGTAGCTCTCCATGCCGATAGACAGGTTCTAGACCGGTACCAGGAATTGCATGCCTCCGACCTTTCGGTCACCACTGCAATATCGGACCCCAATGCTTAGGGCCACAGGGATGATACCCTCCCTTGGTTCTGGACCATGGATGTACCCCGAGATACTAATAGGAATGATTGGATGTCTGAATGTATGTCTTAGCATCATCACAAAATGCTTTCGGTACTTAACTGGAAATCTAGTTTACCGGGTTCATTGGTTCCGGTCCAAGGCACTTAGGGACTGGTGGAAGGAGGAAGTGGAGATGCTACAATGTGAGGTGGAGTGGACCAGAAATTATTTCCAAAGTAGGTTGAATTTCTGGTCAGACCACCAGCAAACAGCATTGAGATCTGATGAGATCGGGATTGCCTGTTATGCTGCCCGGCAACGTCAGATATATCATTGGCTCTATTCCATTTAAACACTACATTGATGTAGGTTGTAAAACATATCTACTTCTTTTCATCTGTCACAAACCATTCCCATGTCTTACCCAATTGCTCTTTTACATGGGGAACACTGTCAAATAAACTCAGCTGCTGCTCTGAAGCCTGCATCACCATATGTACATTTCCCATCTCTTTCTCTATTTCATGCAGCATGAGATCACACCCACTCATCATGTATTTGATGCTGTCCCTTGGCATTCTTGGGACATCAAAGAGGAGTGGTAAGGACTCGGTCCCATCCTGCTGATCATGTAAGGCAGGATGTGGTGGCAAGGGAATATACATACCGAGACAGTAGGGAAAAAGTCTTTGGCCTCCGAAATGATGTGCAGGATTTTCCAGGATTCATATCCATCGGGGAATGTGGTACCAGGCATCTCCCACCATTTGTGTAGCATCAGTCTGGTATGATGAATCTGTGACTCGGATGTCCTGATCATGAATACATCATGACCCTTCATGTATTCCAGTATCTCCTCCTGCTGCATCTTTGCCAGAGTGGCACACCACAGGAATTGGTTTGCAATATAAGGCACCCACATGATCAGACCATAGGCACTGCATGCAGAGAGCAATCGCTCAAGAACATGCTAAATGTATAATATATGAATTGATTTCCATGAGAATCAGGTGATCTTACAATTTCTATCATGACATTCTCAAACCAATTTGAAGATGGGTTGGGTTGCTGTAGCACATAGGTAAACCGTCGGAACCGAACCCCAATGTATTGCAAAGCGAGGGAGATATTGTGGGCATCAAGGGTGTTAGACATGATTGTGGGCAAGTGAGGTCCTGGGTAAATATAAGCCTTTAATAGGATAATGATATTTCTCATGGTCCATGTGACATTCATGATGCAGTCCTGCCTTAGACCGGTTGAATGGGTGGCCAGTAGGGCACATACAAGACACAGAGGAATGGTCACTGGTAATAAATGTGGGGTATTGACTGGTAATAATCACGTACACACTGGCAATCATGATGCTTGCAATATAAGCCTGTCAGGATTGTATTTGAAGACAGAGACCAGACCAGTGATGTAGTGACCAGTGATGGTCATTCCAGTATTACACTGGATAATAGGTATAGCGGTAGCATATCGACTGGCAATGGGCATACAACTATTATACTGACTGGTAACTGTCCCACCGGTAGCATACAAACTGGTGTTGGTCATACTGGTGTTATACTGGCCAGTACTGAAGGTACTGCTATTATGCTGACTGGTAACAGTCATACCGGTAGCATACTGACTGCTATGTGGTGTACCAGTATCATCCTAGTATTGTGTTTTGACCTGCGAAGATACTGTTCTATATGGGCATACTGACCGCCAATGGTCATACTGGTATTATACTCAGCCCATAGCGAGTCAAGTGGTGACTGTCATACCGGTGGCCTTCATACCAGTGGCATACTGACCGGTCAGTGTCATATCTGTAGCATACTGACTGGTCACTATCATACTGGTAGCATACCAGGCAGTCAGTGTCTTACCGGTAGCATACCAACTGGTCACTGTCATACCGGGAGCATATCAACTGGTGTGTCATACCGGTGCATACTGACTGGTAACAGTCATACCGGTAGCATATTGTTCTACATGGATAAAGCATATCCTACCAGAAACATGTATTGGACTACCAGTCATGGCCAATTAAGGTAATCTACACCTCCAACTGCAACAACGCATCCTGGACCTTGTGAAGCCTCATTGGATCTGGCCTGGGGACTCCGAGCCAATTATGAATGTTATCCTGCATGTAGTATGCGAGGCAACATCGGTCTCCACCCTCCTCGATCACTCCATGCCTGAGGAGCCTACCAGAAAATGCTACAACCATGCCCAGGCTATATTCCAGCTGAACTCCAAGGGTTGGGATATTAAGGAAGCAATCTTGATATTCACCGACAGTAGCAAGTAGATCAAACCAATCAGACCGGGACTGGGGATCTCAGTGCAAAGGTGTTTTCCGATTGGAAATGAGTGAGAGATTTGTGTATATGGTCAACCAATGCCCCAGTGCTTCCTGCATCACAGGATCGTTCTTTATAGACCATGCATCCAGCCTCTGCCTTGCCTCTAGACTGGCATGATAGAGTGGAGGGTGCATTATAGATAGCGCACCAGAAAGGAGGGCAGATGGGAGGCAAATATTCTTTCCCCATTCCTTGCCTGCCAGTGTTGCAAGCCCTGCAGAAACCGATGGTGTGTGTTTCCTTGTCTGTACCCGAGGTTAATTATGTTTGTTTCTGAAGAAAGATATAACTCTACTGAGTGGCCTTGCAAATGCCTAGCTGGTGAAAACTCCAGACATCCGGATGGTGTACTTCCTGGTTGGAAGTATTGATCAGAGTTTCTCCAACTCTGGTTTTTGATACTCTTCCAGAGGTTGTCACCAAGAGGCTGAAGGCCTGTAACAATATGTTTCTTTACCTACATGTCAGACGAGGCGTGCATAATATCGACCACCATACCTGAATTGGCCTAGCTAAGGCACCTGAAAGGTACCACAAAGCGATGCTATCTCCTTCCCCAAGGATGATTGCTGGTTCCGATAAGATAGCAGGCATGTTACTGGTGCTCCTGATCACCGGTGGGTGGTTCTCTAGGAGCTGAGCCTCCCGTTTCATGTCAGCTCCAGACTCCATTGCAGACAGGCTCTCACTAAGTTGTATGAGATCAATGCCAGATGGAACTGAGATGGAAAGTCAGATGGTATGTTAGAGCCATGCAATGAACTTACTCCGATTTTTGTATGCCTTAACAAGAACAGAAACCAATTGGTTCATCCCGATGCAACCATGGGATGGAATATCCAATGGAAGTGCAGGCCGGGGAAAATCGGGGTCTAGTGCCAGATGGCGAAATCACCAGCGCATGTAGCCAGCAATCCTTTAAGATAGGTGATAGTCAGTGACACCCATGTTGAATGTGGCCATCTGGAAATATTGGATGTGTCTGTACGGAGGATGCAATGAAGCAGTCAATGACTGATTTGTGCTGAAAGCCATGGGAACTGTGACCGGTATATCTTAACTAGTTGCTGGAAGCCAGAAGTGTGTTCCGAATGTACCCCTGCCCATGGGCATTGTATTCCTAGAATCCCACAGGTCTCAGGGTGATTGACTGCCAGCATAGTACACCTTTCTTTCAACATAACTCACCCTGGGTCTTACTAGATATCGATGGTGTAAAGTTGCTGGCCGGATGCCTGATCAGTCCGGTGTCCCCCCATAGTAATCAACAAGCATTGGGGTGCTATTCTCATAAGTATATGGCCTTATAGGCAGAGTGAGGGAACTTGATTGGGAAGTCAGGACCATGTCTTGGTGTCCGGTGTATGCCATACCTGCCAGCTTCATACCTGAGCAATCCGGTCTCACCATCACTAGTAATCAACAATCATCAGAGTGCTATTCTCATACTTAAATCACTTTACTGTATCACCATTACCGGTCAGTATACTTATCCTACCAGTATTGCCACAACCAGTGAATATCCTACTAGTATGACAATGACCGATCGGTATGCTACCGGTATGACAGTGACCGGTTGGTATGCCACCGGTATGATAGTGACCGGTTGGTATGCTACCAGTATGACAGTGACCGGTTGGTATGCCACCGGTATGCTACTGGTATGACAGTTACCGGTCAATATGCTACCGGTATGATAGTGACTGGTTGGTATGCCACCGGTATGCTACCAGTACGATTGTGATCAGTCGGTATGCTACCAGTATGACAGTGACTGGTTGGTATGCCACCAGTATGCTACCGGTATGACAGTTACCAGTCAGTATGCTACCGGTATGATAGTGACCGGTCGGTATGCCGCTGATATGACACTGACCGGTTGGTATGCTACCGGTATGACACTGACCGGTTGGTATGACCAATTAATCATTACTGGCCAGTACACCACCTGAATGCTTATCATTAACTTGTACTACTTGTATAATCATTTTCATTCAGTACAGTACCAGTCTTGTCTTTGCTAATACGTACAATCCTGACATGGCTATCATCAGCCTGGACTTGTTTCAAATATTTTTTCCTCTCTGGCCCGACCATACACTTATTGTGACACCCACACCCAGGCTGGACTATCCATTATGGTGACACACCTACCCGGCCCAACCATACACTATGGTGATGCCCACACCCAGGCCGGACTGTACAATATGGTGACACCCCTACCCTGGCCTGACCATACACTATGGTGATTCCCACACCCAGGCCAGACTGTATATTATGGTGACACCCACACCCAGGCCGGACTGTACATTATGGTGACACCTACCCTGGCCCGACCATACACTATGGTGATGCCCACACCCAGGCCGGACTGTACAATATGATGGCACACCTATCCTGGCCCGACCATACACTATGGTGACACACCTACCCTGGCCCAACCATACACTATGGTGATGCCCACACCCAGGCCGGACTGTACAATATGATGGCACACCTATCCTGGCCCAACCATACACTATGCTGACTCACCTACCCTGGCCCAATCATACACTATGGTGATGCCCACACCCAGGCCGGACTGTACAATATGATGGCACACCTATCCTGGCCCGACCATACACTATGGTGACTCACCTACCCTTGCCCAATCATACACTATGGTGATGCCCACACCCAGGCCAGACTGTACAATATGATGACACACCTATCCTGGCCCGACCATACACTATGGTGACTCACCTACCCTGGCCCAATCATACACTATGGTGATGCCCACACCCAGGCCGGACTGTACAATATGGTGACACCCCTACCCTGGCCTGACCATACACTATGGTGATTCCCACACCCAGGCCAGACTATCCATTATGGTGATGCCCACACCCAGGCCGGACTATACAATATGATGACACACCTATCCTGGCCCGACCATACACTATGGTGACACCCACACCTGGGCCGGACTGTTCAATATGCACCCATACCCTGGCCTGACCATACACTATGGTATCACCTACACCCAGGCTGGACTGTATATTATGGTTAAACTACACACTCTGGCCGGACCATACACTATGGTGATACCTACATCCTGGCCCAAACCTATATTATGGTGACAACCCACCCCCAGGCTGGACCATGTATTATGGTGACAATTCCGCATACTGGCCGGACCATAAATCATATCATGGCAACACCCTTTAGTCTGGCCTGACCCCAGCTGGCCCATAACATATGGCCGATTGTCAACCCCCGCTGACCATAAAGTATGGTACAATGTAGGTACATTATGTGGATGAGCCTACGTATCATTAAAACTTCAGTTAACTAAGTAACAGCAAATATATTATAAGGTACCCACGACTCGTTGGGTAGCTGTTCCTGGACCATATAACTGGGCATCATATGACAATGTTGGAGGGAACACAAAAGGCCTCAATTCAGCAATGATATCCTCAAGGGGTTGTGGGAGATCCCATGGATGCTGGAAAGTGCCACAATATGTGTTAAGGCTGACACAGCCACAAGCCGGCGCAATCACACCGATCACGATAACCCCATCCCCATAGATTCCATACAGTATATAGCTCGAATAAAGTGTTGGGGAAATTAGTCTTCCCGCTTGCACCTACCCTGAGTCTAGCTAAGCTTCCGCCGCATCCTGCGGACATATATCTCGCACTCAATCACATCAATATGCAAGGAGGGTTGGGACAAAGACTTCTTGGAACTGGGGGGAAATCTCATCAGGTAATGCAGTGTTTGATGGTGCACCAACTCAGGCAGCAGGTATGACTGGCTTAATGTCAGGCACATCATTTTCAGTGAATTGAAGAAGGGTCTATTGCATGACAGTGGTTAGTATGATTCATATTGCATTATTCATATAATACAATACCTTGCTGTTCAACGTGGTTCTAGTTTCATGTTGAAGGGCAAATGCATGTTCAACAGACTCATCTTCCTCATGGAAGCCACTGTAATCATTCACAGGCATGATTGCAGAGGGAAGTTGAATATGGGCGCAACCAGAAGGCTTGTTAAAGATGGAAGATGGATGGGACTGAGTGAGAGATGGTGTATGAGAGTGTGTCCCTTGGCTGGCAGAGGAAACAGATCTGGGTGTTTGTGACCAATGGACTGCAGGAAAACATGAGTTGGGGATGTTGTCAGGAGATGGCTCTTGAGAGAGGTGACTGAGCACAAGATCGGATGGCTTGTATGGTTTTGCCTGTTTGTTTAGCCTGTGGGGTTGTTTAGTGTTGTCCAGTATTTGCCACTGCAAACGTACTGATCCTTATCAATATCTGCCAATGCTTTCCATTTCCTTCCTCCTTGTGTCTTGTTTGAACCACCACCTTGTTGCTTTACCAATTGAACTTCTTCACGCAGCTTTGACTTCAATGTAGGTTTCTTCCAGCGGCCATTTGCATCAGACTCTATTTTGATTGCAAATCAGTGAATTATGGTTTGGCGGTTCAAATGCTAGTATCTCGCACCCAGTAATGCCTGAGCATCCTGCAATGATTAGATGATGTGTACACTAAAGGTACATGGAATCTTGTGAGCCTGTGATGGGACTGGCCTTGCCGCATGTGTTAATGCCTGCTGGCTCTCATGCATCATGTGTTGTTCCAGAGATGCCAGACCAGCAATACAGTCCAAACACTCATCAGCCTTCTTCTGAGAAGCCATGGCTTTTTCAGCACGCTCTGCCACAGCCTGTTCCTTGGACTTGTGGGTTTTGGGGACCAGAGGTTGACCTGGGTGAGGGTCCTTGTTTCGCTCCCAAGTTTCAACCATACTAAAAAAAAAGAAAAAAAGGAAGGGTCAAAGGAATGTGAAAAAATGAGTGCTTTTCATGGTGTGATGCAGTGGGAGGTAACAAAGTTTGAGTGCAACTTGTAGGTGTTGTAATGTTGACCTTTGTTGGTTAGATAGAAATAAGGGTCATGTACACAAGGTCAGTCCATTTTTTCTCAACTGTCGTGTCATGTCCTCCCAGTCTCATGATTTTCTGTGTCCCTTTTGTCCCCCAAAATTGAAAAATCGCTCTGGCTTAACACAGCATATCCATTGAGTCCACTCTAGTCTTGATTCCAGTGGACCACCTATACAGCATGCTGTCATTCAGGAAGACCCGCCTCCATCTATGGGTCACAACCCCTCACAATGTACTAGGGAATATCATCCCATTCTTGATGGTAAGACTACTCTCATTGCATTTGATGTGAGCTCAAAGGCATAGCTACACCAATGGACAGTAATGGAAATGATCTCCCTCCAGGTGCCCTGCCCACTCCTCGAGATATGCAGAAGGATGACTGGTATCCATTTGCATCTCATATTGAATTTGAGACTGCAGAGTTTCTGTTCTCTGAGAACCAGATGCCACAGTCCCATGTGGACAGGCTCATGCAGCTTTGGACAGCATCTATGCTTCAACATAATGATTGGGCTCCTTATGCTGACCATGTTGACCTACACCAGGTCATTGATGCCATTCCACATGGAGACGGCCCATGGAAATCTGCACAGGTGCAGTTTAAAGGCAACATTCCAGCATCTGAACCTCCTCGCTGGATGAATCAGACTTACAATGTCTGGTTCTGTGACCCAAACATTGTTGTTGCCAATCTCTTGAGCAATCCTGACTTCCACAGGCATTTTGACTATGCCCCTTACCATGAATTTGAACCAAGTGGTGAGCATAGGTGGGAAAATTTCATGTCAGGCAATTGGGCATGGAATCACACAGTATGGTTCTATTTAATTAGGTGGACTTGAAGGCTAATAAATTTACAGGACACGATTGCAAAGGATCATGCCGATGTGCATGGCACAATGTTGGTACCCATCATACTAGGCAGTGAGTATCAATTGCAATGGGCCAACATGACTACTATCCCCTTTACTTGTCAATTGGAAATACTCATAACAATACTCGACAGGCCCACCAGAATGCCATTGTGTTACTGGCATTCCTTGCAATCCCTAAAAGTCAGTGTCTTGTATTATCACTTCTATTCTACTGACAGATGCATAGTGGACCATGAAAATGAGGATACTGCCGAGTTTCAGAAATTCTGATGCCAGTTATTTCACTCAACACTTGTGCATATTTTGTCTTCACTGCATAGTGGGATGTTGAAACCGGAAGTCCAACAATGCACTGATGGACACTTCAGGCGTGTTGTGTATGCCCTTGCAGCCTACATTGCAGACTACCCCGAACAGGTGTTACTGTCATGCATTGTACAAGGCTGGTGTCCACTGTGAGATTTCTTTTTAATAGGGGAAATTCAACTAATGTACAACTATTTGATAGCTGTACAAATATGTCTAATAATCTTGATGGACATGGTGGTCTTCCATGATCTCGGAGACATGCAGAATACTGCGTTCATGCATTTGTGATTGTGGGACTGTGGGATCAATACGGAATAGTGGGGTATCTAACCATATGTGAACTGTGACTTGTCAATGCAGTACTAACAGCCATTTGTGGCAGCTGTTCACAAACAATTTTCCCTACGCTGATATTTACAAAATGCTGTCCCCCAATCTTCTTCACCAAATAATCAAAGGTGTCTTTAAAGACCACCTCATCACCTGGATTGCTGAGTACCTTAAGCATACGCATGGGGAAGCACAGGCCAGCTGAATCCTGGATGATATTGATCGGAGGTGAGTGAGTTCACACAAGGCACTATATTTGATCTGACCATAGTCCCTGGTTTGGAACAGGATTGTGGCTGTTCCACTTTATCTGAACTTATGGTGTTTTCCAGAAGGTTGACAATTCAAACAATGGACAGGAGACGATTCCAAGGTGTTGATGAAAGTTTGTCTTCCCGCAATTGAAGGCCATGTGCCATCAGAAATGGTGCATGCACTCAGCGCTTTTCTGGACTTTTGTTACCATGCACAAAGGAACTTGCTAAACGAAAGTGTGCTGGACAGTCTTGAACATGCTCTTGAACGTTTTCACCATCATTGTTGCATATTCCAACAGATGGGTGTCCATGAACATGGGCTGAAAGGTTTTTCATTGCCATGCCAACACTCCATGATGCATTACCGGCACCTCATCCAAGAATTCGGTGCACCAAATGGTCTATGTTCATCTATTACCGAATCAAAGCACATCAAAGCAGTTAAGAAGCTATGGTGACGTTCAAACCATTTTGAAGCCTTGGGCCAAATTCTTGTCACTAACCAGCATCTTGACAAGCTTGCTGCAGCATGAGTTGATTTTGAAAGTCGTTGCATGCTCAATGGATCTGTGCTCTCAGCAGCCATGTGAGATGTTGAACTACGATATGGTGAGCACAATGATGCTGGCAGTGACTTGGACAACATTGATGATGAAGAGATCCAGGCAGTGGATGATGGCCCACATGTTCTTAACCACATCCGTTTGGCAAAAACTCCAGATATGTTGCAGCCTGTCATTGTCTGATTCTATCATCTCACTGTGTGTTCTACAGTGTGAAATATTCCTACTGATATATATGCACTTGCCGGTCACATTGAAGTGCCCAACCTACCACTCCTTGTCCATCACTTTCTTGAATTCCAGCTCTCAAACAACGCTAGCTTGAACGTCACACTTCCACCTGATCTTTCACCAGATTCACCTGTCTCAGTCTTTCATAGTGCCATTGCAACATTCTACGCACCTAGTGACTTATCAGGTCTTGGGGGCATGCACACAGAGTGCATTTGAAGCATCCCATGCTGGCGCAAGGGACAGGCATGTTATGATACAGTCTTTCTCAAGCGGGATCCTGATATACTAGGAATGCGGGGGCTACATGTGGGCAGGGTCTTTCTTTTTTTCATTTTCCTATGACAGCATCAAATATCTGTGTGCACTCATTCACTGGTTCTCAACAGTCTCAGAAGGGCCTGATGAAGATACTGGGATGTGGATCGTCCAACTGGATTTCAATGCAAATGGTCAATGGGAGCTGGAAGTTGTTCACGTTGATTGTATACTCCATGGGGCACACCTTATTCCTGTCTACAGACATGATCGTCTACCTATGGACATTCAACATACCAACTCTCTTAATATTTTTCAGGCCTACTACGTAAATAAATACATTGACCACCACACATTTGAAATTGCATTCTAATCATATACTATAACAATTTACTGTCTGCGAGTGTCTGTGAGTCTGCGCATGTCTGCAAGTGTCTGCGTGGTCTGCACGGTCTGCATACATGGCGAGTGTTCTCACACGTAATGCTGTACTTTGCCTAACCTTGGCAGACTCAATCAGACAAAGGCAGCTGCTGTCAGACACAGTAGGTGGTTTGTAACTTTGCTGATGGAATATCATTGAATAATTGAGCACCCTGTAATTACTGTTGCCTGACCTACATACCAAGAAGTGACAACATCATGTTGAATCATAGAAGCCAGGTGTATGGATCAACGCCATGTGTGATCCCAGCCCTGGCCATTATGCCACCAGCTTTCGAACACTCTGTAGGAGGCTTCTTGGTAATTATCATGAGAGCTAGATGGTGCAAGTCAAGCAGATCCAACAGTTTTCCTATCCATAGGGCCAAGGTGGATGTGTCTGGGTATGTAATAGTAGATCCTGATCAGGCTACAATATGATGGTCATTGTAAGATTGAAATTGTAGCCTCACAATCTCTGTTCTGGGGGAAACCCCTATGAAATACTGCGCCACGTGATTGGTGAAGCCGAGATGGATACTGGATTTAAGTAAGTGCAGCTGTGGTCTCAAACTGTCATTGTAATAGCACTGTTGATTTCCACCTTTTGTGAACACGTTCAAGACAGGCTCAAGTGGTGCACTCAAATTGTCTTACTTATCTTGAGAAATTTATGGTTGCTGCAAGGCCAGATCGGGAGTGGGGGCATGTGCCTTGCCTTTCCAGGAAAGAGGGGGCAGGACCCTGACAGTCAGGAGCCCATGTTGGCATGAGGGTGCCTCGCTGGGACAGCATTGTTGCCATAAGTCTGCGAGTGTCAGTGAGTGTGAGCCATGACAGGCATGATCGATGGAGTGCTTGACAGAATGGAATGGGTGCTGGGCTCAGGCCGAGTGAGACTGTCCGAAGGCTGAGGGATGAAAAAACTCAATTCAGCGGCTTGCTGTGGGATCACCAGACTCATCAGAGGGACAGAAAAAGCAATGCAGCATTGTAGTGACTCTAGGGTACAGGGAAATGTCTAGTTAAAAAACCAAAATGAAAAATGAAAAAGATTGCTGGTCACTGTCGTCGTCACTGCTGGGCAGCATGGGAAGCCTGATGACGGCCTCGAACCTCCACATCTCCTTGAACCTGGCGAGCATGGGTGATGGCTCTGAAGAGCACTGCAATGCCCTTCTTGATGGCATCCCCATATGCCTGAATAAATTCCTCCTTGTTGCTATTGTACCTGAGTGAACATGGCAGTGAGCATTGACATGATATTAAGAAAATTGAGGGAGTAGGCACTCACCACTCAAGGAATTCGGTTGCAATTGTCTGCCACTGGTTGTACTTGGATTGCCACTTGCGGTTGGATCTGTGCATGTACTCGTACAGCCAATCTTTGAGGGGAATATACAACTTTAGTTGTGGGTCACCTTCCAGCCAGTGTCAGACAATGATCCTCCACCCTTCCCTTGCTGGGGTTCTTGTCCTACAACCAGGCACATCGGGAATGACGATGAGACTTGGGCATTCAGAGTAGCTATTTTTGGAAGCGACTGGTGGTGGCTGGGTGACCGGTAGTTGCACAGATGTGCAAGTGAATGAAAAGTGTTGTGGGCCAACGAAGTTTCTCTCAGGTGCTGGGACAACCAGTGGACTCGGAACAGGTACTAGACTTATCGGGAGGGCACTGGGCTCTGTCACACATGCACAGTCCACTCAAAGTAAGAAATCAACAATGAAAAGAGGCAAATTTAAACAGCGTACCTCTAGTACCAAAAGCCGGGGAATAATTGCCAATACTTGTTGTACTAGGTAGGGGGCCCAAGCATGTAATGATGGCTTCAGTGAGACCGTGGAGAGAATTTGTGACATTGCCCAGCATGTCTTCAATGTGCCCAACCTTGGTACACACAGTGGACATAGAGTTGTCCAAGGTTGCGACTGCATTGCAGATCTCCCTCAAATCTGCAGTTACCGATGAATGGAAGGAACAAAGTTCCTCTCTTGAGGCCAGTGCTAGAAGAGCGTGGTCAGCAATGAGTGACATATTGGCGTCACTTCGACGGGGACACCGCAATGCGTCACTATAATTGTGCTGGTAATAATGTAGTTCATCCAAAAGGTAACAGATCAGGGTGTAGTTCTGCAAGTGCAATGGTAACGATGTCAAAAGAAAAAAAGACAAGAAAGGAAACTTGACACTCAATGTGCTCCCCCTCTGCCCATCCGCCCCACCATCGAACCACATCCAAGTCCCATTTTTCTTCTCCACGTGCCTGGATGATCCAATATTGCGCCCCCCTGTCAGAAACAATGTGTCAAGAAATTGCCTTCAATACCACTGCCTGTCGTCGCTTCATTAATGTATTTCTGGATCTTATCATGCAATATTGGTTCACCAGGGTACACAGCTCCATTTGCACCAATTGCAGGGAAGATAAAGTCTCCATCTGCCATCAGACAGCCAAGATGTGCATACTCTAGCCACCTCATCCAAACAAGCAGCCAGAAGAATGAGTCGCAGGCCATCGAGTCAGGTCATGGGTATATCTTGTAATGATTACCTACAGCAGCAGCATTAGGACAGTAGCTGCATCAGATCTCAAGCAACTTACTTTGTAGGTCTATTTCTCAGTTACCCTTGTCAGTCTTTTTTTGCCATCCCTTCCTATTCTTTAGATGGATCTCATAATAAACTTCATGATCACTATCAGTTAAGGTATCATCTGCTCCCTGTAGATATTTGAGAAGGACAAAGTCTGCCTGTGAGACATCCATTTGAATATCTTTGCATTTGAGCTTCACAAGCTCGAAGCATGTGCCAAAATTATTTGGTAAGCCAAGACAGATCAATAGAGTCATCTGAATTAATGTCATACCTGCTCCAGATCATCCAAGCTGTGGAAGTAAAGGCAAGGAATTGAAGATATTTCGTGATCTTGCGCTTCCAATTTCTGGACAAGTTGATTTTGTCCACACAAGAATCTTATCCATATGCTCTCTCTTCATCGTGGATGAATGCACATGGTGTACACCTAAGTGAGGGAAGAGGTCAGAACAACCAACAACCAACAGCAAAATGCAAGTGGTGGTCTTCCTTTATGTATCTGGTATTTAATCTCCTCAGGGGGATGTGCTGCACACCTTCAGCCAGGATGCAGGAGGGAAGGGAAGGGCTTCTGATGGGGATGGAATGCAACTTGGGATGGTATTGACTCCTCTTCAGCCTACCACAGTGGTTAGGAAGAGTCCTAGGATAGAAGAGTGATGATAGATTGATGATAGGGGTGTAATAGCAGTGATGGGACAACAGGGAAGCAAGGGGACAGGGTTCCTGCTTCAAAAATGCGACGAACAGTGATGGGATGGAGTGGACAGAGATGCTAGACTGCACTTGAGCCTAGAGAAATGATCAGATACAAGATATATCTGATAAACAGCAATATAGGAGCTTTAGGCCAGCACTGGGTGACCTACAAGTCCAAAGACAGAGATAGAGCTTATAGACAGTGAGGGAGAGTGAATGTGGTCACTTTATTGAGGGGGAAGCAGACACTGTTGCAGCAATACCTATATACATAGAGGAACTGCTACTCCAACTCACCTGTTGGGTGGAGTGCACAACCTGAGATGGTAGCAGTAGCTGGTCAAGAGCTGTTATATTATATAAGTGATGTACGCTGTTTATATACAACAAATAGTTGTGACACATGACTGTGATGCATGTCATGTGACATGTAACATCTACTCTAAAGAGGACTATTACTAAGTCTACACTAATATGAGTTGCAGTCTTGTGTGCATTTTGTCGATGGTTTACGCCAGGTGCACATGCGACTTCAACACTCCCCCTTGCTGTGCTGCACATAGAGCACTTCAGCGAATAAGGTGCTAGATGCTGCCAGAGGGAAATTGTAAGCCTAGTTGAGCTCTGAACTTTGCGAATTTCTCACATGGTAAGTTCTTGGTGAGCAGATCAGCAGGATTCTCAGCACCATCAATAAAGAATAGTTCCACATTACCTTTCATGACTGACTTGCGGATTCTGTGGTAGCAGATGTCGATGTGCTTGGAGCAAGGCTCCATTACAGGGTTGGATGCCATGAATATGGACCCCTGATTATCACCACAAATCGGGATAGCTTTCAGCTTATAGCTGAGCTCACCGAGTAAACTCCAAATCCAGGTAACTTGGCGAGCGCAATCGCTCAAAGCCATGTATTCAGCCTCAGTGGATGAGTACACAATAGTCTTCTGTGCATGAGAAGTCCAACTGATCAAGCCATCTGCAAGCTTCAGGTAGAAACCTGTCTGCAAGAGGCGAGAGGTAGGGTCTGATCCCCAATCTGAGTCCATGCATGCAATCAGGCCAGCACCAGATCCACCATTGTATACTAGGGAGTACGTAGGTGTCCCAATAAGATAGCAACAGATATACAGTGCTTTGTTTAGGTGGTCCTGGGATGGATTTGCAGCATGGCATGAAAGGTGGGTGACTGCAAAGGCAATGTCGGGCCTAGTGCCTAACATAAGGTACAGAAGGGACCCAATAACCATCTGGAAATGGGAGTGGAGTTCCACATCAACAGGCTCTGTATTTTTGGCAGCATAGTAGCCAGCCGGCAGTGAAGTGCTTGCAGACTTTGCATTGAGCATGCCACAGTGTTCAATGACCTTTTGGAGGTATGTGCATGGTCCAAGTGGATAGCACAACCCTTGCGAGTGATTCGCATATGGAGGAACTCTTTAGGTTCTCCAAGGTCTCTGCACTCCCATTTGCGCATGAACTGCACTTTGATGGCATCAACAACAGCCTTGTTAGGGCTGCAGAATAAAGCATTGTCAACATAAATGATACCAATGACAATGTTGGTGCCTTTTTTCTTGTAGAAGAAGATGCCTGCTTCAGACTTAAGGTGCTCAAACCCAAGCTCCTTGAGAGACTCATTGAGTGTGCACCACCAAGCTAGGCCAGCCTGTTTGAGGCCATAGAGGGCACGCTAGAGGTGGAGCACTTTGCACTCTTGCCTGGGAACTGCAAACTCTTTGGGTTTTTCCATGTAGATCTCTTCGTTGAGCTTGCCATACAAATAGGCACTCCAAACGTTGAGTCCAGTGATATACCAGTTTTCAAATGCAGCAAGCGCAAGCATGAGGCACACTGTTTCAAAGTGCATGACTGGTGAGAAGACCTGGTCGAAATCTAATCTCTCAACTTGGGAGAAGCCCTTTGCTACTAAGCAGGCTTTCTTGAGGCCATCCGACTTCATGTTGAAGACCCATCAATTCTTAATGACCTTCTGGTCTGGGGGATGGTCAACTAGCTCAAAGACTTTGTGCTTTCACAGCACGTCGAGCTCTTCTTGGCAAGCAAGTCACCAGAGTTTCTGCTCAGCTTGGGGTAAGCAAGCAATGTCCTTGTAGGACCAGTTGTGGACGCTTTCATATTGAGGCTCACAGGTTTTGAGGGCTTTCCCCATCAGGAATCGGACTAGGTTTGCTCCCCCTTCCTCACACATCTTTTGCACATCTTCCTCACTGGGCATTGCAGAGGTGTCAGGGAAACCACCAGGAACATGGTCTGATGTGTCTGGTTGTGGGGGCTTAGGGGCCTCACCCACTGTTTCTCGCCATCAAGAGGCACTTTCGATATCCCAGAGTTGCTCAATGGGATGTTGCTGCTCACCATACACGTTACTGGGGCACAATGGCGCTCTACATTCACATTGGGGGTGGGCAGGGATATTAACTGCAGGGGGTTGTAGCACATTCTGGCGGCATTCAGCTCGGCCAGGGTGCTGCAGTGCCGGAGGTGGCAGGTTTCTAGCCAGTAAAGGTGTTCTCAGTGCCAGTGGAGGCACTGGAGATGGTGTATGGGGAGGAATTATTTGACTAGGCTCTTCCTCAGGAGCCTCAGGTTCCTTGCACTTTGGATTGTCATCCTGCACTTGGGGATGTGGGTAGCCATGGTTGTGTTCCACATCATCATCACTGTTGATATCATCAGGGGGATTCTCTGGTCGATCGGTGGTAGGTTTTGGATTTACCCTTCCAAAAGGGTTCTCAAGAGGTTCGCACCTATTCTTAGGGCAGCGAGGGAAATGATGCTTGTCAAAGACAGCGTGAGCAGCAGTAAACACTGCATTGGTGGAGTGCATAAACAAAAAGTTGTGCTCATTGCCAGGGGCAACACTGATATAAGTCATAAGCTCTGACTTGGGAGCTATCTTATTTGCTCAAGCCAAGGCTGGGAGGTAGACAAAGGCTCCACAGCCAAAAACACATAGGTGGTTGATGTTAGGCATCTCCCCCTTAAGTATTTCATGGGGAGTGCACCATTGCAGGTGAGCTACCGGAGTACGGTTGTAAATGTGGGTTGCGTGAGTGAACGCAAATTCCCACCAGGAGTCAGGAATGCAGGCTTGATGCCACATAGACTCAGCTTTATCCATGAGAGTGTGCCCTAAATGCTCAGTGCAGCCATTCTGCATAGGAGTTCTTGGAGCACTTTGATATATTTTTATTCCTTTTTCAAGGAGTGCTCAATCAAACAGATCAGATTTATTCTCCACCAGCATCAGACATCCATCCAACAATGTGCGTATCATGTTGGATGTGCACCATTTTGAGGAAATCTTTGGCAGCCATAATCACTGCAGCTTTGGACTGAAGGGGCATAGTCCAGGCATGAGAGGTATAGTCATCATAGAAGGTGATAACATATTTAAACTTCTGGTATGACATAACAGGGAAGGATTTGAGATCAGAGTGCACCAGCTCAAAGGGCTTGGAAGCACGTCTTTCATTCTCTGGGAAAGCTCGATTGGGCATCTTGCCAAGAGCACATTTAGGGCAAACACAGTGCTCAGTAGGAAAGTGGATCTCCAGGAAGTGCTGCATATGTTTTTGCACATGTCGGAGTACTTCCTTTGAGAGGTGCCCAAATTTCTGGTGCATAATGTTGTAATCGACTTTGCTCATGGAGGCGATGTAGTTAGATATAATTATTGGGATAGATCTAATCCCAAAAATGATGTTGCGATCGTCTTCTAGGTCTGGCCCAAACCATAGGCGTTCAGCTTCATAAATGAGACTAATGTCTCGCTTATCACCAGTGACCTTGTAATTTCGCTGGAGCATTTCACCTATAGAAATAAGGTGTGCAGTAGCGCCTGGCATATGGAGCACTTGGGTGAGTGTAATAACTTTCTCATCCCCAGAGTTGTGGTCTAGGCACTGGAGTAATACTGTGCCAATGCCAGCAATTAGTGCTACACCATTAGCCATTTTGGCATAGTGCACTCGCTTTAGTGCATTGTAGGAGGCGAAATCACCTATGTCACCAGTGAAGTGGCATGATGTGCCAGAGTCTAGGAGCCAGAAAGCACCAGATAGTTTGCTATCGTCAACCATTTTTCCCTTACAGCCAGCACAGCATGCATTATTTGAACACAAACAAATATATGCATTACTTGAGACACGACACGACAAATTGTAGTTACTGCTCGCTATATACAGTGCCTGCATGTAGCACACATGTAAAGGGAGCATGTCAGTGTTGGTCAGCACACGTGCAGAAGGTACTTGCCTGAAGAGGCTGGCCTCCACGCCCATCACCATTGACATCACATTGTAGTGGTCGAGGACCATCGTGTCTATTTCGTTGAACTCGTCATCAGCGAAGGGCTTGTGGGTGAAGGGTTCATCATCCCCAAGGGAGATGGCATCCTCCTCATACATTGTGATGCGCTCCTCAGGACGAGGGTGCTTCAGCGAGGAGGGACCGGCCTTGGGCTGGTCCAGGTTAACACTAGCCATTGACATGACTTGGTTGAGGGTGCGGATGGTCTGGCAGGAGGGCTCTATCCCCAAGCAGTGTGCCAAATCGAAGGCCTGAATAGTATTATCAAATGTGGGGGGGCCATAGTTGGTAGCACCGGGGGTGTGAGCCAGGGCATGAGGGTCGATGGTGGGCTCTGGTCCATTGTAGTGGACATATGTGGCAAAGGCAGCCTGTTGGGCGTTTTTGTGGTGAGCACGAGCCTTCTTGCCACCATGGCGAGTGCGGCCTCCCTGTCCTTGGGCAGGAGTGTTTCCGCTTGTACTGCCATTGGACCCACCTTGCTGCTGCTGCTGCCTCTGGGGCTGCTGCTGCTGCTGGGCAAACTTGGGGTCAGCCATCTTGCGCTTCACAGCACTAAGCTTATTTGCCTGGGGGCCCTTACTGCCAGCACGAGAGGAGGCACCTTTCTGCTCAAAAGAGAGCATGGCAGCCTTGACGATCTCATTGGGCTTCAGATTCTTGATTTCATCCAGCGATGTTTGGCTGAGGATCTGAGCTACAGCCTCCATAGTGGAAGGGAGCTTACAAAGGATGATCATTGCCTGCATGGGGGCAGGGAACTCGAAGCCAGTGTCCTTCAGATAAGTGAAATGGCTAAGCACCTTGGTGATAGCCGGAGCGGGATGGGAGCCAGCAGGAATGGTAGTCGAGAGGAGCTTGCTAAGCTCAGCATAGGCGGAGCTGATACTCGGGGCACTGAAGTTCTTCTTCAGGTGGTCCCAGACATCCTTAACACTGTCAAGATTTGAAACAGCAACCTGGATGGAGGGGGCAAGGCACAAGGTGATGTTACTGAGTGCTCTCTCAGTGTTGTCATCCCATTCCTTTCGGTCATTGTGACCATCCGCGGGTTGCGTCATCAAGTAGACATACCATTGGCCTTGTGCCCGAAGGTAGGCCTGCATAGAGGTGTGCCACTGCTGCCAGTTGGAGCCAGTGAACACAGGGACCATCTTGTCAAGAGTGCTGGACATGGTGATATTCTGTTGGGAGTCAACAGAGTCAGCAAGTGAATGTGACAACAGACAAGCAAGAAAAGAAGAAACACCTGAGTGCTAGTGAAAGCACTTTCTGTCAACAGCTAACTCATGACTGGGTCATGCCTGTCAAGACCGGTTCTCCTCAACGATCTTACTAGGAGGTCCAGAGGTGCAGGGAACTAATGAGGAGGTAAGTCCAGACACTAGTAGGTGCTAGTTAGTGTGGAGAGTCAAGTCCGGGTCAAATGAACGAAGTCCGGGCACTAGAGGAGCACAGGGAGTAAGTCCGGGTTTTTGCGGAGTAAGTCCGGACCACGGGAAAGTGGTCCGGAGTTGAGTGCAGCTTGTCCGGAGCGAAGGACATCCCAGAGGTGGGATGAGTCCTGAGAGGTCTAGCGTCGAGTCTGGGACAGAGGTGGCTTTTGCCCTCGTGCAAGTAGGAGACTTGCTAGGATCGGACATAGGACCAAGGGGACGAGATAGGACGGAGGCTGGAGTTGGCCGGAGTTCAGGAGAACAAGATGGGATTAGGAGAGCATGGTGGGTAGTACAGAGTGGGGAGTATCTTAGTCGAGATTTGATCTAAGGACTACTAGGCCGAAGTACGGTAGTTTATGTAGTAATGAAACTAAGGTGAGTATATACGGTGACAAGTAAACACCTTAATGTCGAGACAAGGGATGGAGCAGAAGCAGACAGGAAAATAAAGCAGGTACAAGAAAATAAAGCAGGGACAGGAAAATAAACCGGAGCGGAAGCAGACACGGGGAACTAGAGTTACATGGACAACGGAGGAAAAGCAGGGACAAGGGAACTAGGTCAGAAGAGGACAGGTAAGGGTCAGAGGTGGACTTAACTAATGTTAAGTCCGGAGCGATGTCCAGGACCGGAGGAAGTGGGACCGGAGGAAGTGCACGACTGGAGGAAGTGCACGACTGGAGGAAGTGCAAGAGCGGAGGGAGTGCACAGGTGGAGGAAGGGCGGAGTAGCCGGAGGAAGGTCCAGAGTTGGACATGGAAATGTCCTAAGCCTTTGGTGGACCTGACAGAGGAAGTGGAGCAGGAGCAGGAGCAGAACTGAGCTGGAGTTGGATGTACCAGCTGGAGTTGGGCTACGTCGCAGACAAGGCTAAGGGAGTGGCCGGACTGAAACCGGAGTAGCGACTAGTGGTAGGTACAGGTCCGACATGGAGGAGTTAGACCGCAGATCTGTCTGTAGGAAGACAGGGGTTAGTCCTGAGGCGGAGATGGACGTAGTGACCGGAGTTGAGCTGGAGTGCAGCTATAGGGCTGGAGATGGCTGGACTAGATCCGGAGTTGCATCTATGCCTAAGGAGAGGTCAGGCGGGCCATGGTTAGACCGGAGTTGCGACTGGAAAAGTATGGATATGACAATGCCAGCGCAAGTCGTTGACAATGTTCGTCATGGTTGGCACAAGTCATCAATGAACTTCACCTGGGGCAATACAGGTGCTCAACTAGGAGCTCACTGTCTGGCACAAGTTGTCAACCAACTTCGCCTTGTAGCTGTGCAGGGGCTCAGCTAGGAGCTCACTGTGGTCCACAGCATCAAGCTAATTAAAGCAATGCTCAGGGAGCTGGAGCACTGTCTGGTGCATTGCTGCACACAGTGCGCTCACAGGGCTCATAACCTGTTGCAGCAATACCTATATACATAGAGGAACTGCTACTCCAACTCACCTGTTGGGTGGAGTGCACAACCTGAGATGGTAGCAGTAGCTGGTCAAGAGCTGTTATATTATATAAGCAATGTACGCTGTTTATATACAACAAATAGTTGTGATGCGTGACTGTGACGCATGTTGTGTGACATGTAACATCTACTCTAAAGAGGACTATTACTAAGTCTACACTAATATGGGTCGCAGTCTTGTGTGCACTTCATCGACAGTTTACACCAGGTGCACATGTGACTTCAACAGACACTTCCTTGCAGCCTTTGGCTGCTGGTTTATATACAGGAGAGGCTGTGGCCCTGTAAGCACAAATGACTAAGTGCTTGGTAAGAAATTGGTAAGCAATTGATAAGCAGTGTAATCAGGCTGAGTCATTGATGGGGAGAGCCTGAACAAGCTGCTAAGCCAAGGGAAAGAGCAAAAACATAGGTAAAAAGGGGTGCATAACCAAGAATATGGAAAAATCATTGCAT
>JAYMGJ010000341.1:0-17571 GCA_037178675.1 Scleroderma bovista
ACCAATATATAAAACCAATATAATGTTCTGTGGCAGAACATAATATATTAACTTATCCCATATTCTGAAATTTACAACAGTATATTTCAAATCACATATTCCATAATATAATGGTTTGCATGGTATTATCTTGCATTTTCAATGTTCTTTGATGAATACTATACTTCATAAACCACTAGAGAACATTGTGAATGTCAAATATATATATTTCACCTGTTCAAACATGAAGAAGTTGAAATTAAATATTCCATGTTCTTATATAGAACACTGAAATGACTGACTAATATTTTTTGAAGAGAAATGGAATAACTGAGTTAAACTTTTTTTCTATGACAGTGCAGTTAATATAGGTCATGTATTGTCAATATCTGATATAACATCATGGTATTATATTTTTACTATGTTTGTATGATGACCAATCATGTAATATTTGATTAACAAAGTGTAAAACATTCTGAAAACAATGAATGAAACAATTTGAATAAACCTTTCTGATTTTCTGTCACATTTCAAACTAGAAATTTTTACTGAAGAAACATCTGAAATGTGTCAAGCCAATGCTTGCAGCTAGTATATATTGTGCCTATGTATTATTTTTTCCACCATTTATTTCCTTGAACAGTAGAGAAAAAAAAGTATCTATTCAAAAAAAAATCACAGGTTTTTGGTAAGAACATCAAGAAATGCCTGCTGTGTAAGTCTGTGTATTTCCTTGTATCTTAGTATCAATATCAACAAAAGCCCTGTCCTTATTTTACTTCTGCCTGACTATAAGTTACCAATCCTACTCCTACTCCTCCATTGTAACTCTACTTCTCTGAAATATGAGGGCTAGCCTTTCCAAGGGCACAGCACATAAGCTGTAGCTGACACCCTCACCCCCTATGTCTTCCTTCCTCTTCCCTCAGGTGCTGAACTCATCACCTGTAGGACTTGTCCTCCTCCACATCAAAATTGTGCCTTATCCTTTCAGAGTTGTACCTCCTCCTGTCAAACTTGTCCTCTTTTCCTTTGGAGTAGAACCCAGAAGCAAGGCAGAGATTGTATGTGCTTGAGCCCCTATTGTTGAACAAATGTGATTTCTTTAATTGCTCATCTTCAAGCAGTCAGATGGGCAATATATTTGATACTCATATGGTTATAGTATTGTACCACTACCCTAGACTATCTGTCATGCACCATCCCTCTTGGTAATGGCCTGTCAGAGGAATATGTGTTGAGGAGGAAAACATAAATCAGCACATCAGAAGGCCCACCTTGTACCAAGTGGTGATGATATGTTGTGGGCACATATGTCCCCTTAAAGGGGATGTAGTTTCCAAATGGATATGTCAAATGGTTCAAACATGACTTTTTTGTTTTTACCCCTGTAATATTCTCCATTTATTCTGAGGCACTTATACACTGACATACTTCAGGAAAGTGTGAGTAGCTGAAGAGCAGAAACACTGGACTCTATAGGATATGCGTGCTTCTGGGTAAACAAATGAAAACAATGTTAATTTTGATGATTTTCACCTCTTCTTATGACTCTAATCCTTACTATCATGGTCTACCCTACTTACTACCAACTTGTTTCAGCTTCACAGCTGCATTGTAGTGCTAAATGCACCATTTACCTGTTTGCTTCACTTGTTGTCTACATTTGTTTACCCAGAAGTGCACATACCCTATAGATCCAGTGTTTCTGCTCTCCAGTTACTCACACTGGACTCTAGGTGCTTCTGGACCTTACCTAGTGAAATGCACAGGTATGGGTAACCCGCATGGATTATGAGTACAGGTGCCTATGGGTACAGGTCATGGGTTGTGTTCCAGAACCCACAGCACCCATAGCTCAACCCATGGTGACCCGTGTGACCTAACTTCCAAAATGGGCAACAACATGTCAGTCCACAAAGTCTCTTGCCAGTCTTCAAGCTTCTGCATCAATGCCTGAGTCCAATGACCCCCACAAGTATGTTTATTTTATTTTATTTATTTCATTGATGATCACTTCTTACAGCTTCTCTGCATACACCTATGGCCACACACCGCAACCGCCTGCATGTGTGTTGCATGTCTCAAATATGTATGTACCTTTTCTTTCTTTTCTTTCATCTTGTTTGCCATGACCCACCAGCAGCATTGATGACACGATGACATGCACCAAACAGGTTTGGTACAGTGAACATGGAAGATAATGCCTATATCAAATGATCCTTATGCGAAGGATAAGCACGATGGACCCTCATCATAGCCATCTATCACACGAGAACTGCCAAGAAGCAGAAGAAACTGAAGGAATAACATCAATTGTGGTATGAGAAAGGAATGCACACATCTGCAGTCCAACTCCCATACCAGAACGATTAAAGAAGCCGAAGAATTGATGGAGAAATGAAGGAGAAAGAGAAGAAATGATTTTTAGCGCCCAAATGTCATTTTTAGGCACCCAGTGCCGGCATTCCGATATTTTGAATAGCTCCATCATTTCTGAAGCTATCAGGCACATGACTATACCATCAGAGAGCCTAGAATGTGGTCTATCTGCCTGTCAAGTTTCGATGCAAATCTGTTCATTTCCCACGGAGATATTCCCCCCGCAATCCAGACATTCACTTCATCGCTCACTATGGAGTCCGTATTTTCTCTGGATCATTTCTCCACTATTGCTGCAGATCTCCACTATGTCCTGCTCTTAGGACAGCCTCTCCCAGAGTTCCCATGCACTTCCTGGCACATATCTTCCCAGCCTGCTCCCTCAGTCCCTCTCGTTCTCGGTCAGCGCATTCTCCTTGTCAGTCCTGCATCAAGGACGTACTTTGGTCATCTCAGGTCTATTGTCAAGCTTGAAAAGTCTTCTCTGGTCGTCTCTGTGTCCCCTGAGCCCTTCCTCCCAGATACTTGCCATGTCCATCTTCCTCTGTCGTTCGTCTCGCTTCCCTGGATGCGTCAAATTCAATACTCTATCCGCTTCCCTACTTTCAGACGACATCCCCCAGCACCATGACAGTTATTCCCCCACTTTATGGTGCTATTAGGAAGAAGAACCCTCTCTCGTTCTTTCCCAGCAGAGAGCTCGTCAAGGGAGCCCTTGGTTGCGCTTCAGCGGCGCTAGAACACATGCACTATACCTTAGTGTATGCTGACCCCCCAAAAAGACCTCTGGACCCCTGGTACCCTCCTTGTGGCTGTTTTGTCTCGGATCAATCCCCCTATTAATCTCAGATCTTCCCCATTGTTGTCCCATCAAATTCTTGATGGTACACAGCCCCCCCCATCAAACTTCTTAGGCTGTGCATCAATGACTCCTTCTGCTGTGCATTGACTCATTCCTTGCTTACTGATGCTCTCTTGTCATCAGTATTACTCTATCCCTTTCGCATTTTTGGTATATTACTCAGCTGATGACTCACTCCCTTACCAATCAATCTTGTCATGCAGCTTACTCATTCCTTTACTCAGCAGCTTATTCATGCTCCCTATGCTTACTCATTCCTGCTTATCCCTTGCTTACTGATCGCTTACAAACCCCTTACAAAACTCTTACCAATCCCTTACCAATCCTTGACAAATTCTGCTTACTCCCTTCTCTTTTTGTACTTTAATGCTGTGCCCCCCCATGTATTTAAACCCCTGGGCTCAGCCCAGTGAGGAGAGACCCAATTGCACGAAATTATCCCTCTCTCAGACTCTCTCAGTCAGTATCCCCCAGCTCTTTCAGTCTTGTAGGCTTCAGTGAAGGTCTAAAGCCTCTGATATTCAAGTTTTATTCAATCTATTCAAGTCCAAGTGTTTCTCTAGGCTCAAGCGGAGTCTAGCCTGTCTATCCTTCATATCCCATTGCTTCTGGACATCAGGAGCCTCCTTGCCCCTTTGCTGCACCAACCTCTAGGTGTAGTATTGCTACTTCAGTCCCAGTCACCTCAATCCCCGCTTTGACACTTCCTAGGCTTTTGGAAGAGTCTAGACCCCTATCCCCTTCGTCATCTATTGCTCCTGTACCCCAGGAGTATCCTGCATCATTGTCTGCATCACCCTGTTGGTGTAGATCCCCTTCCCCCCTCCTCAGCACATCCTCTCTGGACACTGCGGAGGTAAACCACCACTCGCACATTTTCGTAGTCCTTTGTTGGTGTTGTGTTTGGGTTATTACTCCGACCCAAATCCACACTGTGACTCACAATGATCACCACCACAACCACCTGGACAACTCACCATCAACACCAGTTGTACAATGATGGCAACAATGATAGAGTGTCCACAATCACAATGAAGACAGTGACAACGAAATGTGCATGGCCAACTCCACCACGACATGACACCAATAATGGTGACAGCAGGTCCACACCAGGATGATGAAGATGATGATGAGATGTGCAGCATGGCCAAAACATGACAATGGTGACAACAGGTCCATGATGAAGACAACAACAACAACACATGCATAGCATATGCCACCATGACACAACACTGACAGTGGGACCACACCACAATGATGAAGACAATGAGGTGTGCAGCACAGCCAAGCCACCACCACCACCACAACAGCAACAATGGGTCCATGATGAAGGCAACAATGACAAGATGTGGATGGCCAATGCCACTGTGACATGACAATGACAATGACAACTAGTCCATGAAGACAACAACAACTATGTCAGCACAACAAAGATGACAATGATGACACAGATGGCCAATGCCACCATGACATGACAATGACAACAATGACAAGACATGAATGGCCAATACCACTGTGACACAACAACAACAACAGCATGTCCATGCCGACAGTAACAACAGCACATCAATGTGTCCATGCCAGCACAACAAAGATGACACAATGCAGATGGCTAATGCCACTGAGACATGACAATGACAATGGCGATAGCACATCCACATCAGCACAATGAAACATGCCTATATGACACAATGACAATGACAACAGCATTGTGTCCATGCCAGTACCATGAAGACAGCAACAACATGCCATGCCTGGCAAGTGACAATGCAACATGACAATGACAATGTGGCCACCACAATGACAGCATCTCCACACAACCACAACAACAACAATGCACAACATGAGCCTGACAATGGATGCCAATAATGACAATGGCAACAATGCACAACATGACAACAGTTACATAGTATGTTGTACAAATTATTTCTAATATAGTAAATTACAAGGTAACCTATAAATATATCCATTGTGGGTACATACTCATGTACCCATTGATGACACCCATGACAATATACACCTGTACACCTGTGGGTGTGGGTCAGCCTTCTGACACCCATGGGTTGATCCATGCAGTTCACTAACCTTACCTGAGCAGCTCAGCAGCACTTTGTGCACCTTTGTCAGGATTGGTTCTCCTCGACGATCTTACTAGGAGGTCCAGGGGTGCAGGGAACTAATGAGAAGGTAAGTCCAGACACTAGTAGGTGCTAGTTAGTGCAGAGAGTCAAGTCTGGGTCAAACAAACAAAGTCCGGGCACTAGAGAAGTACAGGGAGTAAGTCCGGGTTTTTATGGAGTAAGTCTGGACCATGGGAAAGTGGTCCGGAGTTGAGCACAGCTTGTCTGGAGTGAAGGACATCCCAGAGGTGGGATAAGTCCTAAGAGGTCTAGCATCGAGTCTGGGACAGAGGTGGCTTTTGCCCTCGTGCGAGTAGGAGACTTGCTAGGATCAGACATAGGACCAAGGGGATGAGATAGGATGGAGGCCGGAGTTGGCCGGAGTTCAGGAGAACAAGATGGGATTAGGAGAGCATGGTGGGTAGTACAGAGTGGGGAGTATCTTAGTCGAGATTTGATCTAAGGAAACTACTAGGCCAGAGTATAGTAGTTTATATAGTAACAAGACTAGAGGTGAGTATATACGGTGACAAGTAAACACCTTAGTCGGGATAAGGGATGGAGCAGAAGCAGATAGGAAAATAAATCAGATGCAAGAAAATAAAGCAGGGACAGGAAAATAAACCGGAGCGGAAGCAGAAATGGGGAACTAGGATTACAGGGACAACAGAGCAGATGCAGAGACAAGTAGGTAAAGGGAACTAAGTTGGAAGAGGACAAGTAAGGGTTGGAGGTGGACTTAAGAGCGATGTCCAGGACTGGAGGAAGTGGGACCGGAGGAAGTGCAAGAGCGGAGGGAGTGTACAGCTGGAGGAAGGGCGGAGTAGCCGGAGGAAGGTCTGGAGTTGGACATGGAAATGTCCAAGGCCATTGGTGGACCTATCAGGGGAAGCGGAGCAGAACAGGAGCAGACCTGAGCCAGAGTTGGATGTACCAGCCAGAGTTGGGCTAGGTCGCAGACCAGACAAGGGGAGTGGCCGGACTGAAACCGGAGTAGCGACTAATAGTAGGTACAGGTCTGACATGGAGGAGTTAGACCACGGATCTGTCTGTAGGAATACAGGGGTTTAGTCCTGAGGCAGAGATGGACGTAGTAACCGGAGTTGAGCTGGAGTGCAGCTATGAGGCTGGAGATGGCCAGACTAGATCTGGAGTTGCATCTATGCCTAAGGAGAGGTCAGGTGGGCCAGTGTCAAGTCCGGGTCTACTCCGGTAAGAGGTCCGGTCAAGTCTGGATGGAAACGGACGAAGGCTGGACCAGGAGTTAGTTCGGCCGGAGTTGAGACCAATTGGATTCAATGACAAGGGGATCGAGCATTGATCCCTTGCGTAGGTTCTGGTCAGGTGGAGATGGAGATGGAGACAGACAGAGTATGGGAGTAGAGACTATGGTTGATTTCAGACTGAAGTATACAGGACGGAGTACAGGGTACTTATACTATGAAGAACTAGGGTCGAGTATTTACGGTGACAAGTAAATAGCCCAAAGGGCAGACAAGGAACAACCAGAGTTGGGACTAGGTCAGGTCCGATGAAAATAAGTAAGGTCTGGAGAAAATACTACAAGGTAGAAGATATAAACGGGACACGAAGAACTCATGGTACCACAGGGTGGACGGGGAAGTGTGGTAACAACTGGATTGAGGCTAATGCAAAGGGTCGCACTTAGCAGAAGGATATGTGCGTGTCTGGGGCCAGAGTTATGCGTAGAGGTCTGGAGTTGAGCTGTAGTACTGCGACGCGACCGGAGTAACCGGATAAGAGTCTGGAGTTGGACATGGTCTTGACAACCAGGGTTAGACCAGAGTTGTGACTGGGAAAAGTATGGATATGACAACTTGCAGCAAGTTTTGGCTTGAACAAACAACAAGTGAAGGAAACAAGTCAAAGGCACATCTGATGCTACAATGGAGCTATGAAGCTGTAACAAGTTGATGGTAAGTAGGGTAGACCATGATAATAAGGAATAGAGTCATAAGAAGAGGTGCAATCACCAAAACTAACACCCACTTACCACAAGACTGTAACAGACCATCACTTTTGTCTTATCTAATCTGTGATTAGATGGTATCCTAACTTATCAGCCTTGGTTCATAGCCTGTTCACAACTTGTATACAGCCTGGAATGTTGTGTGTAGCCTAGTCCCTTACCTCATGTATGTGTTGCAGTAGCCATACCAGCACCCTTGATGACATAACACTATCTACATACATGCTGTAGTCTCATGTATACCTCATGCCTAGTGCATGCCCTGTAGTATATGTACTGGTCAATCCAGCACCCTGGGTGTCCCTTAGGGTTGTCTCAAAGACTTTGAATAAGGTGCAAGTTTGCTTCCAAGGAAAGTGATATTGCATGCTTGCAGTCCTCTTTCATTCAAAGGTTTGAAGAGGTGGGAATGTGAGTAATTCTGATTTAGTGGATCAATGAAGATTTTACACTTTTTGTCCTGAAGGACACCTGACCAGGCCACTGATGGAGAGAGACACCAGCTACTGCAAGACACAGACCACTTTGAATTAGAGAGAGAGGACCCATCACTTGCACCAGAAGAAGAGAGGACCAGTATACCCATCTTCACTGCCAAGGAGACCACACCCCTGGTGCCCATGGAATTGTGGGTGCAAGTTCTGTGCCCCAGTTTCTCATTCAAGGAACCCAAAAAACACCTTTGGATTGCCTTTGAGACATGCTCAGTGGGGATTGCCTGGTTCTTGTGTGTGTAAGAGTTCCTTGACACCTTTATTGATACAGTGGAAGGTGAGATTAAATTTTTTTATCACTTGTTTTGGAGAGCTGATATATTCAAGCAAGCACATAATTTCAGTTACTTTGATAAAAGTGATACAAAGTTTCAATGGAGTTATCACCTCAGACACTGAAGGCATTGTGTCTGATTGAACACCAAGCTGTTGATATTGAATGTTTGTGCACCTCTTATGATCTTATGTGATGCACTTTTAATGATTATTTCAGCTATTTCCTTTCAAGATTTGTCACCTGACTTGTGGTTGTTGTTTTTCCTTGTTATCCTCTGTTTGCATTGTTTATAAACTTAACATTTTCATACTCAGTGTCTCTTCTCTTCAGTCTCTGACTGCACCAGACTAACCAACAAATGAAGTAGCAGGTCATGACTGGGTGGCACAGGAGCAGTCTCTATGAAACAGATGTCACACCAGTCACACAAAGCAAACACTCTGGTAAATATAAACCTGCTACATCAGCAGATGGGCCACATTTCCATTGACTGGATCTGGCACATGGTACAAGAAGGACAACTCCCAGAGATTGACTCTCTGACTGGAACACCAGAGTTCTGTGAGCCATGCACAGTGTCAAAAATGTAGAAGTCCCTTTTGAACTGACTGAAGGTTCTCAATCCACCTGGCCTTTTCAAATAGTCCATACTGACATTGAAGGATCAATCACTGCAGCTTCACTGAAGGGCCAGAAGTACTGAATGGTCATTGTCAATGACTTCACCTATTTCCTATGGGTATATTTCATAGCTCACAAAAGTGAAGCCCCAAATATCTACAGGCAGTGGAGGTCAGATATCCAGACCTATTCCTGGCAGAACTCAGGGACAAAACTTTCACACCAGAGGCTAGTACTTCAGAAGTGATAATAGAGGAAAATTCACTGAAACTATATTCTTGACAGAACTCCAGATGGATAGAGTCCAGCATGAGATATTGACCCCAGACACTCCCCTTTCTCTGGGTCCAATTCACACCTCCCCTTTTACTGGGCCCAACTCATGCCACTCCTTTCACTGCATCTGACCCATGCCTCCTCTTTTTGCTAGGTCCAACTCACACCTCCCCCTGACTCACATGTCTCCTTTTACTGCATCTCACCCATGCCTCTCCTTTTGCTGTGTCCCACCCATACTGTAATGGACCAACTTTTTATCTTATCTACCTAGTCTAGACCTGTGCCTCATGCTGTACATGCTGCCTCTCTTGATGTCATTCTGCATAGCCTTAGCTTCACTATAACATCACTAGCATAGCTATGCACAGTATGTAGCCTCATGGGTAGCCTTGTGTAGCCCTCATGTACAGTAGTATATATACAGTGCAATCCAGCACCCAGAGGCTCTCCATTTGAGCTCATCTTGGGTCTTTGCCCTAGCATCTCAACTCAAAAGTTCCAGTATATAGTTGGGTCCTTGGTGTTTTCACCTAGGGTCATCTCACACACTCTTGGGCCTGACCCACATCTGCCCTTCTCACTGTGCCTGACCCATGCCTCCTTTTTCACTGCACCTGAATGTCATCTCCTTTTTTGCTATGCTTGACTCACAACTCCCCCTCTTGCTGTGTTTGCCTATCATATTTCAGTAGGTTTATATACAAACATTTGTAATCTGCAGAATGAGATCCAATTGCAAGTATTGTATACAAAATGTAGCAATGCAATCATTTTTGACCTATGGTGGTATGCCACTGAGAGTACTGCTTGTATGCAGTTTCTGTTGTGGCCATGACAAGCCTCTATCAAAAGGTGCCTTCATCCAAAAGAGGATTAGGAGGTGATCAGTCTTCCACACTGGTGTTCACAGCACCAACTGGAAGCTCAGCAATGATGGTGTTCTTGATGAGTGCAAGGCTGCACTAAAATACTTCATTTATGTCACTGAGATTGATGTTGAGATAAAGTGTCTGGCCCTCACTGGTGTGGAGGAGTCAACTTATGAACACATACACATGTCTGGTAAGCCTGGTATTTGTTGACATTGTCTAATAATTGACTAACTATACCTGATTCAGGATCACTCCATGCCCAGCTCATTAACATGGTATCATTGCTTGCTGAATTTAGAAATAGCAGGCTTGTAGCAAATGAAGATTATGCAGAGGTAACACCATAATTTGAGGGGTACTGTGGCCATCTCAGACCACAACTTATTACTCCTTCTCACTGTCTCATCAACAATACTGCAATTGGTCCAGTTTACAGAAGGTTTTCATACAATCAGTATTCTGGTAGGAACTTTATCATCAATATATTACTATTATTCATTTACAATGGACATTACAGCATTATTAAGTCAGTGAAAATTCACAGAGCAAAGAGGTATGAGAGCTATAAAGGTTGTGCCATATGTATGAAATGGGGGGAGTGATGAGAAGGGTGTCATGTCCAACCACAAGCAAGGTATCCTCAGTGGTTGTCAATGGGACAAGGTATTACACCACATGAGAAAGTGGGATTGATGGAGAAGTGTGGTAACTGCAACAGAATTTAATGAGTAAAGTATGCATACAGCATCAATGAATGATACATCAATCACTCCTTTGACAAGCACATGGGTCAGGCCAAAGATAGCATTACTACTGGTGTTTACAGAGTGCTACCAACTCTCCTATATTATCAAACATCTGCTAAAAGTCATCCCTACTGCTGAGGGAGACTATTGGTGGTCTTGAATTTTTGCTTGATCAATTGATCAATTTTCTGGTCCAACCATTACCCTTACCATTGATACAACCACTCAAGAGGGGTAGTGAGCCTTCACCTGCACCATCATTTACCACATGGAAGGATGTGAACCAGGAAGTTGAAACAAAGTCATGGGGAGATTGGATTGTGTTAGAAGATGCAGTATCTATTCAAGCCAAAACTTGCTGAAAGAGCACAAAGTGCTGCTGAGCTGCTCAAATAAGATCTAGACTGGAGTCCAGTGTGAGTAACTTATGATATAGAAGGTTGTGGAAAGGTATGCAGCATCTAGAGTCTTGTGTGAGTAACTGAACAGTAGAAACATCAGACTCTACATAGTATGTGCACTTCTTGGTAAACAAATGTAAACAACAAGTGAAGGAAACAGTAAAGGGCACATCTAGCATTATAATGCAGCTATGAAGCTGTAACAAGTTGGTAGTAAGTAGAGTAGACCTGACATTAAGAAATAGAGTCATAAAAAGAGGTGGAAACCACCAAAACTAACATGTACTACCTATGTGCATGGGCAAAAGGATAAGCATGCTGCCCAAAACTAATAAAGCTATATAGTATAGACATTGTGTGCAGTGTCAGAGACTGAAGAGAAAAGTTTCTGAGCACAAAATTTCAACTATACAAACAAAGCAAACAAAGGAAAACAGTGTAGCACAAAAGACACAAATCACCTGATCAACCTTGAAAGGAAACAGCTGAAGTAATCACTAAAAAAATGTCACATAAGATAATAAGAGGTGCACAAACACTCAATATCAATAGTTGGGATGGCAGGTGGATTTCATTGTTATTCAGTGTTAGAGGTGTCCATCATCTCTCAATTATCTTGGTCCAGGTTTTCTGTGATGGAAATATGATTAGTTTTGAGTAATTGGAATTCTGCTTGATTACAGATTTGTTGATCACAGTCAATGAAGACAGAGTGGAGTTGACCTTTGTTGAAAGATATGTTATGTAGGAACACATCCAGTGTTCCAAGAGAAATCAGCCAATATAAATAAACTTGTTCTTATTGAGGATACTGGAAGATGCCACCTCTTAGCTGTATTGCCAAACCACATGGGCAGTGAATTCATTTCAGTCACCTCCCATTTAGGACCTATTAGATCTATATATTTTGACAGATGTATATGCCTATAAGGTTTCATGAGGCTGGTGATTCTGAAGTCTGGTGATTCTCCAGCTGTTTCAATGGCAGGCTGGGAATTCCCAGAGGAGTGGCTGGGGTCCAAATGAGACTTTCACCAGCCAAAATACACCTATTGCTGACCTATAAAATACCATTTTCACCAGGTGAAAATAGACCTTAATGTAGGTAATTGTCATATCCATACTTTTCCCAGTCGCAACTCCAGTCTAACCCTGGCCCGCCTGACCTCTCCTTAGGCATAGACGCAACTCCGGATCTAGTCCAGCCATCTCCAGCCCCATAGCTGCACTCCAGCCCAACTCCGGTCACTATGTCCATCTCCACCTCAGGACTAACCCCTGTCTTCCTCTAGACACATCTGCGGTCTAACTCTGCCATGTCGAACCTGTACCTACCACTTGTTGCTACTCCAGTTTCAGTCCGGCCACTCCCTTGGTCTTGTCTGCAATGTAGCCCAACTCTGGCTCAGGTCTGCTCCTGTTCCGCTCCACTCCCTCTGTCAGGTCCACCGATGGCCTTGGACATTTCCATGTCCAACTCTGGACCTTCCTCCAGCTACTTCACCCTTCCTCCACCTGTGCACTCCCTCCGCTCTTGCACTTCCTCCGGTCCCACTTCCTCCAGTCCCACTTCCTCAAGTCTCACTTCCTCTGGTCCTGGACATCGCTCCGGACTTAACATTAGTTAAGTCCACCTCCAACCCTTACTTGTCCTCTTTCGACCTAGTTCCCTTTACCTACTTGTCCCTGCATCTGCTCCATTGTCCCTGTAATCCTAGTTCCCCGTTTCTGCTCCTGCTCCGGATTATTTTCCTGCCCCTGGTTTATTTTCCTGTCCACTTCTGCTCTGTCCCTTGTCTCAACATTAGGGTGTTTACTTGTCACCATATATACTCACCTCTAGTCTTGTTACTATATAAACTACTATACTCTGGCCTAGTAGTTTCCTTAGATCAAATCTCGACTAAGATACTCCCCACTCTGTACTACCCACTATGCTCTCCTAATCCATCTGTTCACCTGAACTCCTGAACTCCGGCCTCCGTCCTATCTCGTTCCCTTGGTCCTATGTCTGATCCTAGCAAGTCTCCTACTCGCACAAGGGCAAAAGGACTCGATGCTAGACCTCTCAGGACTTATCCCACCTCTGGGATGTCCTTCGCTCCAGATAAGCTGTGCTCAACTCTGGACCACTTTCCCGCAGTCTGGACTTACTCCGCAAAAACCCGGACTTACTCCCTGTGCTTCTCTAGTGCCCGGACTTTGTTTGTTTGACCCAGACTTGACTCTCCACACTAACTAGCACCTACTAGTGTCTGGACTTACCTCCTCATTAGTTCCCTGCACCTCTGGACCTCCTAGTAAGATCGTTGAGGAGAAGTGGTGTGCGCCTAAGTGAGGGAAGAGAGAGAGAGAGAGAACATCTTTATTTATATCCCGTGTAAGCAACAACAGAGAAAATCTGAGTAAGACACGGCTGGTTGGAGTGAGATTATCTAATTTCCACCTGTGTCCATGAAGCCCTAGAAACACCTCACTCGCACTTGTAACCCCCCGCTACTGGGTTAACCCTAGTCACCAAACCAATTAGGTAACTGCCCATTAAAGGCTCCCTGACCACCATTAGAGGTTTGTCCCACCCGCCTGTTCCAACTGGCCAGAGAGGTGTGAATACTATTCTCGGACGGCTCACTTAGGTGGAGGTGCTGGTGGTGGCTGGTAAGTTAGTTTTTGGCTAGTATTTTAATCCAGGTTCGCGCCTGGTCGGGGTGACCCCTCCTAACTCCCACGGCCAACTTTGAGGACTGGTCCCATTGCTAAACTTGGCATATAGCTCCCATTATCCCATCCATTGCCCACACTAATCTCGTAGGGCCCTCCAGTTCACCCTTGGTTGTGACGTCATTGTGATTCCCATGACGGCAAGTAGCAGTAAAAATGGGCTTGGGGGGAGTTGAACAAGCAACTCACTGCACGAAGGCAGCCGGGGGTAACCGCTAGACCTAAGTGAGGGAAGAGGTCAGAACAACCAACAACCAACACCAAATGACAGCAATATGCGAGTGGTGGTCTTCATTTGCATTTCTGGTATTTAATCTCCACAGGGGAATGTGCTGCACGCCTTCAGGCAGGATGCAGGAGGGAAGGGAAGGGCTTCTGATGGGGATGGAATGCGACTTGGGATGGTATTGACTCCTCTTCAGCCTACCACAGTGGTTAGGAAGAGTCCTGGGATTGAAGAGCGATGATAGATTGATGACAGGGGTGTAACAGCAGTGATGGAGCAACAGGGAAGCAAGGGGACAGTTCCTGCTTCAAGAATGCAATGGACAGTGATGGGATGGAGTGGACAGAGATGCTAGACTGCGCTTGAGCCTAGAGAAATGATCAGATACAAGATATATCTGATAAACAACAATATAGGAGCTTTAGGCCAGCACTGAGTGACCTACAAGTCCAAAGACAGAGATAGAGCTTATAGACAGTGAGGGAGAGTGAATGTGGTCGCTTTATTGAGGGGGAAGCAGACACTTCCTTGCAGCCTTTGGCTGCTGGTTTATATACAGGATGGGCTGTGGCCCTGTAAGCACAAATGACTAAGTGCTTGGTAAGAAATTGGTAAGCGATTGATAAGTAGTGTAATCAGGCTGAGTCATCGATGGGGAGAGCCTGAACAAGCTGCTGAGCCAAGGGAAAGAGCAAAAACATAGGTAAAAAGGGGTGTATAATCAAGAATATGGAAAAATCATTGCATGGGGCCCAAAAGAGAGGGGGGGAAAGCAGGGGATGAGTAGATCGAAGCTAAATGAGCATATGCGATGACATAATGCATATGAATCATAGGGGCATGAGTCATGAATTGATAAGCAGCATGATAAGCATGATTTGAAGGATGATTGGTAAGTGATTGGTAAGGGGAGTAATGGGGATTAATAATGCCAAGAGGGGATGAATAATGCGCAGCAGAGTGAGTCAGAGTGAGCCATAGTGACTCTGTGTGACTCAGAAAGAAAGGAAGCACAACCTATGATTTATTGAACTTTAGATCTGGAGATGAGCTTCTGAAGCAGTGCCACTGATGGGAGTGGCTGAGGGATAATAAAAGAATTTATCCGACCAGAAGAGCAGTGTCAGGGGGCCTGGAATGACAAGTAGAGTCACAGCTGGTCACAGAGTGTCACAAATCCCTTGGATTGAGCTTCTGTAGAGCAAAAACGCGAAATTTGGTGCTCCCAAAGTGCAGTCTTCCCTTGAGCAGTAAGGGGAAGGTTCTGTACTCTATTAGGACTCCTAAGAAGGGTTCTAGAGCACTGTTTCATTCGTGTTTGTTGCGGGATAGCAGGAAAGTGAAACGTGAATAGCAGATTCAACGTGTCCAGGGAAGCAAGATGAATGATAGAGGGAGATGGATGTGACAGGACTCTGGGATGAAAGGACCATATGCAGAGGACTCAGGAGACACAGAGACGACCAGGTATGAATTTTCAAGTCTAACGATAGACTTGAGACGACCAAAGTATGTGTGCGACGCAGGACTGACGAGGAGAACACGCTGACCGAGAACAAGAGGTACTGGGGGAGCAGGCTGGGAAGATATGTACCAGACAGTACACAGGAGCTCAGGGAGAGGCTGTCCCAAGAGCAGGACATAGTTGAGGTCTGCTGCAATAGCGGAGAAACGTTCCAGAGAAAATGGGGACTCCATAGTGAGTGATGAAGTGGGTGTCTGGATTGTGGGTGGAATATCTCCGTGGGAAATGAACAGATTTACGTCGGAACTTGACAGGCAGATAGACCATGGTCTAGGCTCCATGATGGTATAGTCACATAATTGATAGCTTCAAAAATGGTGGAGCTATTCAAAATATCGGAATGCCGGCACTGGGTGCCTAAATTTGACATTTGGGCGCTAAAAATGATTCTTCCTTTTCTCCTTCATTTCTCTATCGTTTCTTCTGCTTCTTTGGTTGTTCTGGTATGGGAGTTGGACTGCAGTAGGTTGCATTCCTCTCTCATACTGAAATGATCATCAATCCTCGGATTCTTCTGCTTCTTGGCGGTTCTCGTGCAATAGATGACTGTCAGCGTTGGCATTCATCTCTCGCATCAGGATAGTCATTCTCATGCAATAGATGGCTACAATGAGCTTGTATTCATTCTTCGCATAAGGATAGTCTTGACTTTGCGTGATATGGATAGCGAGGGCTGTCTGTATCCCTCAAGTCGGGACAATCTTTCAACAGATCTTGGGTGCATTCTTCACATTAGTTTCATTGGCTAACTTTCTCCATGTCCACAGTACCAAACATATTTGGTGCGTGACAGCGGTCTTGACAGTAATGGAGCACTTTCACCAGGGGAAAATAGACCTTAATATAGGTTATGGGGAACTTTCACTATGTGAAAATACACCATATAGGCAAAATGGCACTTGCTCTGGAAAATTGCTGGGGCTGATCTGGTGAATCACCATGGAGGTCTGGTCCAGGGCAGTCTGGTGAATCATCATGGAAGGCTGATAAATCACCAGGATGGTCTGGTGAACTGCCATGAAGGTCTGGCAAATCATCATGGAGGTCTGGTGAATCACCATGAGAGGCTGGCAAATTGTCAGAAAGGTTGTGAACCATTATGAAGGTCTGATGAATCACCAGGAAGGTCTGGTGAATCACCATAGATGTCTGATGAATCACCAACATGAGTTGGGGGTTATAAAAAACTTTTTGCATGTGATTTTTAATTAATTGCTCATGTAAGACCATGGTTGGATCCCACTAATGATTAGGTACAATCTTTAGTAAGACCTCAAAGGGTAAAAATAACATATGCAAATAGCCCCTATCTATATTGGTGGCATTATATTGATTACCTGAAGGAGTAGTACTGATTAGCTAATGTTATGGAATGTTGATTACCAAAAATGCGGAGTATTGATTAGTTGTGTGTAGTGAAAGCATATCAAAAAAGTGTAGTAAAACTGTACAAAAAAGTGTAATATACTTTCACATGGTGAAAGTGCCCCATACTCCAGATTAAAGTCTATTTTGCCTGGTGAAAGTGCCCCATTCCCCAGATTAAGGTCTATTTTTGTTGGGCTAAAGTGCTCCATTACCCAGATTAAAGTTTATTTTTTCCTGGTAAAAATGGTATTTTATAGGTCAACAATAGGTGTATTATGGCTGGTGAAAGTCTCATTTGGACCTTAGCCATTCCTCTGGGAATTCCCAGCCTGCTGTTGAAACAGCTGGAGAATCACCAGACTTCAGAATCACCTGCCCCATGAGACCTTATAGGTATATACATCTGTAGAAATATATAGCCCTAATAGGTCCTAAATGGGGGGTGACTGAAGTGGTGAATTGCTCATACATTTTCATCATCCAGGTCTCTTCATGCCAGTGGCAACTTGACTTACAGAACTTTGTGCTCTAGTTTTATGTGTATGGTCTTGGAGTTCATCTATGTTGCTCAATTAATCTCCCAATTGAGATCCTGAAACTCTTCATAGTCAACAAAGCCTTTTACACCCATCAGTTGTCCCATGATATATAGATCCTTTATAGTATCAGGATCCATGACATGATGGCAGAACAGAATGATTACAGAAG